>PVIC010053914.1:0-11688 GCA_004025085.1 Thryonomys swinderianus
AGCATAATGGGTTCTTCAAGAGATGCCAATTAAAAGAACCCTGAGATTTCATCTCACTCCAGATAGAAATCAACCAATAACAACTTCTGGAGGGGCTTTGAGGAGAAAGGAGCTTTCTTCCCTGCTGGTAGCAGTGCTGCCTGCCTGAGGCAACCACGGTGGAATGAGTGTGGAGATCCCTCAGAGAGTTAAAAGTACAGGTTCCATTTGGCTCAGCTGATTCTCCTTAGTGTCTTCCTGAGAAATGAAAAGCATTGTGATATATGCACACTCATGTTTATAGCAGCAGAGTTTGTAATAGCTACATGTTGGAATCAGCCCAAAGGCCCATCAGTGGAGGAACGGCTAAGGATGACACAGTGTTTTTATACGATGGACTGGTAGCCTGCCGTACAGAAGGACACACCTGAGATATTTCTAAGTAAACGGAGGGACCTCGAGGCCATACTCTTAAGTGAAATAAACCAGACATACATACTTAAGTGCTGCATTGTTTTTCTGGTGTGAGAAACTGCAAGTGTAAGTAAGGACTAAATGTAGGATAGATATTGGAGAATGGGAAGAAAATCTTCAAAAGGGAAAGGAAACAAGGGAGGGGGGAAGGAAGGAAGGGAAAAGAAAAAAGAATAGAAGGAAAATGGAAGCAAAGCTTCTGTAAATAAGGAGGGGAGGAGGGGTTGGAAGGCAGGGTAGGGTTGGGACAAAAAGAAGAACCAGGCTATGTCACGTACAGGCCCGAACTCCCTGCGAGGAGTGCGATCACAAGGCACATCCCAAGAGCTCCAATAAAACTAACCGTGAAAACGACACAAGCGAGGATGAGGCGCCTCCAACTGGTGTTCGGCTGGGGTTGGGGTCCCGGGCGAAGTGTGGCTCCCGCCCGAGGGCTCCCCCCTGTAGGGCCGCACAGCCTAGCAAAGAGCCGCGTCCTGACTCCTGGAGCCCGGCGGATGGGTCAGGCACACGGCTGACGAGCAGAGGGACTCGCGGGTCACCCCACCCCGGGGGAGTCGGCTCTGAACATCCGCCACCCCAGGGTGACCCCTCAACGCTCAGGACGCCTCAGGGACCGTCCATCCACCCTCTCCCTCGGCAGAGCCAGAGGACCCTCCATGGACGGAACAGAGGGCGGGGAGGACAGAGCAGGGGCAGGGCAGAGGCTGTCACAGCCCTCCCGCTGCAGGCAGGTGGCAGCGGGGACAGCAGAGGGACCTCCCTGTACGGGGCGCCGAGCCCGGACTTCAGACCAGGCTTTTCACTGCCTGAAAATGAAGTTCTCAGGGTAACAGAAAGGCTATGGGGTCAGGAGCTGCGGACAATTTACTCGGACTTTTAACTTACTTACTCGGATTTATGCGTGTCTGCCCTGCCCTGCGGGATCAACTACTGGGATTATGGCAGACACCTGCCCCACCCAGCGGGATTTTAAACTCCTAGGATTATTGGCTTTACAATTTACTCAGGTTTCCTTGGATTTAAGATGTCTGCCCTGCTCTACAGAATCTTCAAGTACAGAGATTATTGTGGATAACTGTCCTGTTTTATGCATGCTAGGATTAGGGGCGTGAAGGCTTTGCACCAAATAAAGGTGCAGTGAGCTCGGGGTATTGGGCTTTTCTGCTTGTGCTGTATTTGGCCTTTTGCTGCCGCTGCTCAGAGTAGCGAGAGTCGAGCCAAAGCTCAGCCTTTTCCTCAAGGTTCCGATTTTGTTGTTTGTTGGTTATTAACCCTTCTGCTGTGGGACTCACAGGGGACTGGAGCTTGCCACAAGGGTGCTGGCTGTGTCTTCTTCCCCTGTCTCCCACACTGTGAGGTCTGCCAAGGTGTCATCCAGGACTAAAAGAATGGTGGACAAACAGGGGTTTAGCAGATAACGTCTGGAGAAAACAGTTATGCTTGCACTTTGCTCCATTCAGTGCAGCGTGTTCAGGAGGCTGGTTGCGGCTCGCGGGCCGCTGCTGTCTGCCAGGCGCGGAGCTGGGCGCGGGAGCGCGCACACAGGGCCCTCCGGGGGGCGCAGCGCAGGCCGCGCGCCCGAGACGCGCTCGCATCTTCCCGAGATTGGTGTGGTAACCGTCCCGCGAAGACACCTCTCCCAGGGCGCTGCGAACGCCGCCGTGCGGAGTGTGCTCACCCATCCAGCCCAGGAGAGCGCCTGCCAGCGGGCAGGCCTGGCAGCATGAAGGTGAGAGGAAAGGGCCTGAGGAGGCTCCGAGCCGCCAGCAGTGTGGGTGACCCAGGTGTGCGAACCCAGGTCCAGCACGTCCGGTGAAGACTGTTGTAGAGGAATAGCCCAGGTACAGAGGGAGAGAAGGGCAGGTAGCACCTACCTGTGCCAGGGCGTGAGAAGTCGCCAAGGAGGTGATAGGTCAGCTGAGTGGGTGACGGAGGATGGCACGAGACAGCGGCATTACAGGAGTAAATCAGGCTTGTGGCCGGACCAGGAAGGTAAGACCAGGGCAAGGCCGCTTGCCACTTCTCTCTGCCAGCAGGGGGAGCTCTCGGGCAACCGATCAGGAGGAAGGAACAGGCGGGATCCAGGGAGCCAGCAAGTCCGGCTTCACCTGGAGCCCGGTGCCGTGATGTTTCCCCTAAGCATGTTACCAAACGCAGCCCACAGCAAGAAGTTCTACCTACATCAAAGATGCACGTGGCCCCATCTAAACACTATCAACCTCCTCCGCAAAATATTAACACTAGCTCTATTTTGTGAAGGTAAATTTTGCTTTCCTCTGGTTTAATTTTCCTAAAGACACCACCATGCTACAGTTCCTCTGCCTAAGCCAAATAACACCTACATCTTGCTACCAACACAAATTTCTCTACATGAGCCTGGAGCAAAGTTTTCCTTCAGCTTCAGGAAACCTCTGCTCAGGACACAGAGCAGGAAATACGATGTAGCAAATGAAACAGAGAAGGAAACAGAGGAGAAATTCTGAAGAGCCTGGGATATGAACCTAAAAAGAGGACTTGCTCTGTAATCGTTATAGGAAGACAATAAAAGATTTTGAGCTGTGGAACCAGCTTTGTTTGCTAAAAAGACAAATGTAGGGCTGGAGATTTAGCTCAGTGGTTTCAGCACCTGCCTTGCAAACCCAAGGCCCTGAGTTTGATCCTGGTAACCACATACGATGCTGGGCGTGGAGACTCACGCCCACCAGCCATCAATACCACATACCACAGTGCTGGGTGTGGTGGCTCACGCCTGTCATCCCAGCACTCGGGAGGCAGAGACAGGAGAATTGCTGAGTTCAAGGCTTGCCTGGGCTACATAGTGAACTGAGGGCCAGCCTGAACTACAAAGTGAGACCCTGTCTCAAAAAAACAAAAACAAAAAACTCAACCAAACAAACAAAAAGACAAATGTAAAAGCAGTACAGAAGACAAACTGGGGTTGAGGAGTCTCACTTTTCAAAGCTCTCCTTACCCCGTGGGGCTGCACATTCCCAGGGCTAGGTGACTCGACCCTACAGAGGAGCAGAGAGACCTGGCTTTGGTTCAACTGGCTGTTGTTCAAACATCCATGTGCAAGGTTCTTCCAGGCGGATCCCTTGGCGATTCTACCACCTAGCCTCCTGAGGCCTCTCCCTGGAGCAGGGTAGGTGGGAGAAAGACCATCAGCAGGCAGAGCCAGCGGACCAGAATGAACCGCCCCACAGCCGCTCAGCTCCCCGGGCTAGGCAGAGCCCAAAGATGCCCAGGCCTAGCTAAGTTCCTAGTCAAGGTTTGAATGGCAGACATGTATGTTTCTAAACAAATCCGGAGCCCCAGACTACAAACAACACTTGTCAGAACATAATACGAAGTACCAGCTCTTGGCACAAGTACAGAACTGAATGACCTGGCAAAGATTTATGTTCTTGCAAATAATTACCAAGAAGAAGGCTGTATGTATTAATATATTTGCCACAAGCAATCCAGATGTCCAGAAGTCGGTTTATGACATCAGCAAACACTGAGTGTCACCTGGAACTGTGTGTTCTCATTAAAATGGTGGTTAGCATTTATAGAAAGATTTGGTAGGTAAAGGGAATGCTTGCCTTTGTGTGGGGAGAGATACCCTAACAGGCATTTGGGACCATCCCTAGGACAGTTTCCCCAGCACAGGCAGTGATATCTCTCATCTGAGAGATTAAGAGTTGGCATGAAAGCTTCTTCTGTGGATGGATATTTGAATTTTTTTATAATTTAGTTGATGGTGTCTTGTTTCCAATTTTTCCAAAAAAATTAAACACATGGTTATAATGTTTGTTTGGTTTTTTTTTGCTTTTTTTTGAGACAGGGTCTCACTTTGTAGTTCAGGCTGGCCCTGAGCTCACTATGTAGCCCAGGCAAGCCGCCGCGAACTCAGCAATCCCCTTGTCTCTGCCTCCCGAGTGCTGGGATGACAGGCGTGAGCCACCACGTCCGGCATTGTAGTATGCGGTGTTGATTGTTGGTGGGCGTGAGTCTCCACGCCCAGCATTCTATGTGGTTACCGGGGATTGAACTCAGGACCTTGCACTTGCGAGGCAGGCACTGGAACCACTGAGCTAACCCTCCGGCCCTATAATGTTTAATATTATAAATTCTGAAAATGTTTACATAGAACTCAAGATCCCACCCCATATTTTAATGTGTGAAATACCCACACACTACGCCTTTTACTCCCATGTAATAAGTACTAAGAATGAGCCCTTCCGGCTCGGCTGCGTTTCCTGTGCTAGAGCTTCTGTGGAGGAGGTGAACGCGGCGGAGGGAAGCGAGGCCAGGAGCAGTGTGAGGGGGCGGTGGGGAGTCAGCAGCGAGGCCAGTGGGGTCAGCAGGGCAGGGAGAGTGGCCAGGGAGTCCCCACTCATCATCCGGAGAAAACAGGGTAAGAGGAGGAGCCAGGGAAGGGCCGGGACAAGCCCGCTGGGACGCTGTACAACTCGACCCTCCAAGGGTGAAGCTGACCCTCCAGCCGGGGGCAGCCAGGCGCCTGCTGGGCTCCGTCCAAGTCTTCCTGTGAATGGGGACTGTCCCGGTGCCCAGTGCAGTCCTCGCCTGGCACAGAAGAGGTGCACATCAGGAGAAGTGCCCATACCGCCAGGGCAGCTGGACAGCCAGAGGGAGCCCTGCCCCCTAACGGGGTGGAAGAGAGGGGCTCCCTCTGCCACAATCACGGGGGTACACTGGCCCAAGGTAGGAGGGGCAGGTTTAGGCCACTGGGTCAAATGAAAAATGTGGGATCACTGCTTGTGTAACAGTGCACAGCCCAGCGGTGCAGGGTGATACAGGAAAACTCAACTGGACAACACTGTCCGTGAGGTCAGGACATTAAAAACAAACTCGGGCACAGGTCCTAAATAATTAACCTAAATAAACTGGAGGTCAGGGCGTAAGTGAGTCGGCATACAAAAGGTCAAAGTAATTAACTTAAATAAACTGATTACTTGGGCCCAGTAAAACCCAAAAGACAAAGAACAGGTTTCTAAACAAACTCAAAAAGATCCTGGGAGAGATAAAATGCAAACAAGATGCCCGCTTCCCGGACACCAGAGGCCCGAGACAACTAGTAGCGCCCTGCGTTCCATCACTTTCGCCTGGACCACAGCTGTGTAAAATCCCTGGGCTTCCACATCTACGGTTTTCCTCACCTTTCAAAAACCCCCTCCCTGGATTGCTGAGTTCGCGGCGGCTTGCCTGGGCACCATAGTGAGCTCAGGGCCAGCCTGAACTACAAAGCGAGGCCCTGTCGCAAAAAGCAAAAAACAAAACAAAACAAAACAAAAAAACCCTCCCTGGGCTGGGGTTCAGTGGTTCTAGTGTCTGCCTGGCAAGCACAAGGTCCCAAGTTCGATCCCCAGAACCACATACCGCAATGCGAGGGGTGGTGGCTCATGCCTGTAGTCCCAGCAGAGGCTTCCTGGGCACCAAACATCCTCAAGTCCACGTATTACCAAAGCACCGTGCCGTTGAAAGCCTGCCCTAGGCATCCATGGCTTGGAATGAGGCTTTCAAAGACCTTCTGTCCTTAGAACCCTCCAGTGAAATAAAGCCTCATGGGGACGCCCGATGTGTGAAAATCTCAGACTCTGCCTCAGACTGGGTGAGGGGCAAAGAGAGCCTGACCTCAAGCAACCACCCCATGATAGTGAAGTTCCCGGCCCCCGAACCCCCAGGGCTCTTCGAGTTCAAAACCCTCTGGGCCCACGGCTGGCGAAAGCTGCCCGAATGATGATGCCCAAGGCTGCCAGGGTTGCCAGGAAGTCTGTGTGCACTGACTATGCGTGAACGTGCGGACCGTCACGGCCCTTTGGGAAAGTCAGGGAGCGATCGCTGTTTGAATTAAAGATCCATGTGCAAGGGCCAGAGATTTAGCTCAGTGGTTCCGGTGCCTCCCTCGCAAGCGCAAGGTCCTGAGTTCGATCCCGGTAACCACATAGAATGCTGGGCGTGGTGACTCACACCCACCAGCAATCAATACCACATACCACAGTGCCGGGTGTGGTGGCTCATGCCTGTCATCCCAGCACTCGGGAGGCAGAGACAGGAGGATTGCTGAGTTCCAGGCTTGCCTGGGCACCATAGTGAGCTGAGGGCCAGCCTGAACTACAAAGCGAGACCCTGTCTCAAAAAAAAAAAAAAAAAAAAAAAAAAAGATCCACACGCACTACAGCCAGCGGCTCACTCCTGGGAGCCTGCGCCAGAGATGAAAGCGTCAGCCCTTGAGGATGTCTCCAAAGGTGTTTATTCTATAAAATTATTATTGCAATGAAAAAAGTTAGAGTAGAAAAGGCACTTCATTAGGGAACTGAAAATGGTCAGGTGAACTGTGGGGCTTCTAGGCCCAATAGAATATATGGTTTTGTGGGGGAGTTGTTTGGCTTTTGTTTTGTTTGCTTGTTCAGGGTTTATTTTTGTTTTTCTACATATAGTCTATGGCTTATCTGAATCAGGAATGATGCTGGAGTAGACAGAAACAGTCCCCTGAGTTTTTGAGGAGCCTCCTGTGTCTTCCAGTCCACTCTAGAGGCTCATGTCCAGGACTTTAGTGGCTGCATAGAGAGGCTTATAACTTTCAGCCCCAAACTAGGAATCCAAACGCTGCAAAACCAAGCTATCCCTAGAAAGGCCGAGTTGCCTTTAAGGTGGATTCCATTTTTTTTTTTTTTTTTGAGACAGGGTCTCGCTTTGTAGTTCAGCCTGTCCCTGAGCTCACTATGGTGCCCAGGCAAGCCGCGTGAACTCAGCAATCCTGTCCCTGCCTCCCGAGTGCTGGGATGACAGGCGTGAGCCACCACGCCCGGCAAGGTGGATTCAATTTTAAAAGAGCCTCCTTTCTTTAATTGATGAGAGTTTATTTCCTGGGTTAAAATATATCCTGGGGTCGGAGGGTTAGCTCAGTGGTTCCGGCACCTGCCTCCCAAGCGTAAGGACCTGAGTTCGATCCCTGGTTACCACATATAATGCTGGGCGTGGTGGCTCACGCCTGTAATCCCAGCACTCGGGAGGCAGAGACAGGAGGATTGCTGAGTTCGCAGCGGCTTGCCTGGGCACCATAGTGAGCTCAGGGCCAGCCTGAACTACAAAGTGAGACCCTGTCTCAAAAAAGCAAAAAAAAAAAAAAAAAAAAAATATATATATATATATATATCCTGCTGACACTTAACTCTTTGCTGAGATATCTGAGCCTTTTGTGGATTTCCTGCGGCATCTAAAAGATGTGAAACTCTAATGGCATTTTGACCAGAGTTCATCTTTGTGCAGCTACTAGAATGGTTAACTTTTTAAAGTTAAAGACTCAATTATTTTTGCCAGAGCATCTCCAATAAGTAGAGGCTGTCCCTGAACGCTTGAGGCAGTGCTGTTCTACTGTATTGGATAGTTTCCGTGGTATCAGGATCAGTCCATTCAAATCCAGATGATGTTGTGAGTCAGGATACATTGAGACGGAGAAGAAGGCATCCTTAAGATCTAAGCCAGTAAGCCACATAATTTTGCTGGTATTTGGGTTAAGATAGTATACAGGTGAGGAACCAAAGAATAGAGTGGAATAATAGCTTCATTAATAGCTCACAAATCTTGGGCTGATTGATATCTCCAATTCAGTTCTAGTATTGGAAGGATGGGGGTATTGCATGGGGCCTGGTAAGGAACTAAAAGACCAGGTTTGAGGAATTTAGAAATCAGAGGCTATAGCCTCTAGCAGGCTTCCAGCTTAATAGGATATTGTCATTTAAGGGGATAAATGTTTGGGTCTTTTAAGGAAATAACAACAGGCTAGGCATCAACTGCCTTTTCTGGGGTTTTAGTACCCTAGGACTATAGATCTATCTCTGATAAAATTTCCCTATGTATAACACTAAATATATTGTCTTGTGGACCTGATATTAATATTCCAGAAAAACATTTGCTCCTACACAGGCAATAAAAGAATCTCTGTACTAACAGGATAGGGCATTTTAGAAAACTAGGTATACTTGAGAGAAAATTAGTTCCCCAAATCTATAGGTAAAGGCATTGTAAATCATTTAGCCTTAGGGACAAAACATCAGTCACTGGGCTGGAGTTTTAGCTCAGTGGTTCCAGCACCTGCCTAGCAGGCTCAAGGTCTCTGGTTTGATCCCTGGTAACCACATACAACAATACCAGGGGTGGTGACTCACGCCCACCAGCAATCAGTACCACATACCACAGTGCTGGGCATGGTGGCTCACGCCTGTAATCCCAGCACTCGGGAGGCAGAGACAGGAAGATTGGTGAGTTCAAGGCTTGCCTGGGCTACATAGTAAGCTCAGGGCCAACCTGAATTACAAAGCGAGACCCTGTCTCAAAAACCAACCAACCAAACAAACAAACAAACAAAAAAACAGCAACAACAAAAACTGCATCAGTCACAAAACAGGTTCAGGGAATTTGAGCAAGGCAGATATTTATGCTGTAGTATAGAGAAAAAAAATTAACATTTTTATCTGCTATATCAAGAACAATCCAAGGTTCCTAGAGGATGATGTCCACTTTGTTAAGAAGGGCTTAGGCAGTTTCAGTCATCCAGGGAAGCCAGATGAGAGTAGGTGGCCTCTCTTCCCTTCAGAGAGGCAGTCTTGTTTCTAGTGTCTTCCCTCTTTACAGAGGGAGCACATACCAGGTGAAGGACCTCACCTACTGCAGTCCTTTTGCAAGTTCTCCGCAGCAGCAGCAGCCATCTAATGTCTTATCCCTATGAGCATAATACTGGGTTTCACAAACACATTCCTGACTTTTCTACATAAATTTTTACTTCAGCATAATAGCTGACTGTGTGTGTATCAGTACCTTCCCATGAGGGATGTGTTTACCCACTTGAAATAACAACAAAGTGTGCGGATGTGTGAAACCAGGATTTATATCCACATGATGCTCTGGCCAGTGAGTTTTGCATATGTTTACCTGAGCATCACAGAGGGTATAATATACCCATACCATTCCAGGATTTTTTTTTTTTTTTGGTGGTACCAGGGAACAAACTAGGCCCTGTGCCTCCAAGGGAGGTGCGGTACCACTTGGGCTAAATCCCCAGCCTAGGATTTGTTTTTTTTTAAAAAATTTTATTTTTCTGTTAGAAGTAGCCCATTTTTGGAAGAGGTCAAAGATGAACCATTAGATTACTTATGCATGGATGATGATGAGATCCATTTGGTGAAATAAAAGTGTTGGTAACAGAGGATTGGTGTGGGTGGGTGATGATGATGGCGATGATGACACTGGAACTGGCATGTGAGCCAAAGTTCCTGTGATAGTGAGATGGACCATGTGTCAACTGATACAGGCACAGGAAATATAGACCTCCTGTTGGAGACCACCCTGAGCAAGCTACAAATTTATAAATTCCCTTTTCATATTAAAAATCTGAGTCTACCAATAGCCCACAGTGATTTGAAGATCCAGCAATTCATGTGTGACAAAGGAACAACCCCCCACACCACTGGTTACAGTGGAGTCCCCATGATCTATGGTGTTGTGCCATTTTGGATGGCAGGACAATAGTCCAGCTGAGAGCAGCATGACTGATACAAAAATCTTCTATAGAGGAAAACATTAATCTATGGGAAGGAACAATTTTCCTATTAATCTTTGAGCTATTCTTGCTGGACTGTTTCATTCTGTTTTTGCTAGGAATCTGTTCACATCATTGCTCTCCACTTCACCATTCCCTGCACTGCCTCTTAGCCTTTCTAGAAGCTGCAGGTTCAATAAATAACGGCAAGCTCCGGCAGAAGGTATCTTAGCCTGATGGAGCTTTGACCATCGTGGACGCCCCCCACCCCCACCATCTGCATTCAGATCTTGTCTTTTGTAATCCTGCACCACACCATTGCTGGGACGCTTCGGGGTCTGATCAGCCTCCAACAACCTCCTTCATTCAGATGATGAAGAACATAGCAATGTGAGTACGTATTTGACTAGTCAAAGTGTTGCAGAAACGGTCATGCAACCAAACAGAATAACCCAATGTTAGGACTGGGTCCAAAAATATAGTGAGAGTCTTGGCAACAGTGAAACATATTGGACAGAAATGCCAGCACTGCCGTTGAATGTTGGAAATTGTAGCAGATGCAACGCGATAAGATTCTGTGAAATACACAAAGGCTGAAATATGAGTAAAATGTTCTGTATGCATCAATGGCCATATTAAAAAATGAATTTATTATGACACCTTACTAGCAGAACTGATGCATTCATAAATGTGCTGTGCTTAGCAGGTATTTCTCATGGCGATCACGGAATGTAAAAGACTCACGGAAAAGTGGTGGGTCTAAATATGGCATGAAAATTTATGTCTTTGTAGATGTGAAGATTTATTATAGTTTTAATTTATTAATTTATCCTGGAATGCAGCCATCTGGCCCTTATCTGTATGGTAATAAAAAGAACGATGCTACAAACAGATTTGATACTCCCATCTCCCAGACTAATCAGAATGTAACCTTTGACAACTGGTCTACCAATTTCTAATCAATGTCACATTTGCTAACAGAGCACAAGTTGACCAGCACAGGATCCGCACATGGCAACAAAGCAGAAATTCCCAATGAAATGTTGCAATTTCAAAACAGGAAATTGTATACTACAACCTTTAGATTACAGAGACATTTGTCTCTGCAATCTAAAATAATGGCAAATTATAATCAAAATAATGGCAAAGAAAAACAAACTGGTACCACTGATGTCAACACTGCCCCACGGAGGAAATATTGGTGAGGAAACCTTGGCAAAATGGAAGCCTGAGATGGAAACTTTTTACAACAAAACCAAAGTGGAGTAGATGTTGACAAGTTGCGCAGTAACTGTGATAGCATTCAGAACACAAAGCCTCGACCA
This sequence comes from Thryonomys swinderianus, assembly GCA_004025085.1. NCBI lineage: Eukaryota > Metazoa > Chordata > Mammalia > Rodentia > Thryonomyidae > Thryonomys > Thryonomys swinderianus. The sequence goes on from PVIC010053914.1 coordinate 11,326, forward strand.
GTGGGTTGTGTTCCCCTCGATCCTAAACACACGTGGGATAAATATCTTGAGAGCTTACACAGAACATAGCAAGTGCCAAATGCCACAGAAAAATTTTCTTAGAGGATTGAGGCTAGAATGTGTGAGAGATCATTTATCACTGAGGAAAAACAAAATGTTTCTTCCTGGGCCGGAGGGTTAGCTCAGTGGTTCCGACACCTGCCTCGTAAGCATAAGGACCTGAGTTCGATCCCCGGTTACCACATATAATGCTGGGCGTGGTGGCTCACGCCTGTAATCCCAGCACTCGGGAGGCAGAGACAGGAGGATTGCTGAGTTCGTGGTGGCTTGCCTGGGCACCATAGTGAGCTCAGGGCCAGCCTG
>PVIC010053915.1:0-11598 GCA_004025085.1 Thryonomys swinderianus
TGTCTGCTTTTTCTCTTGTTAGTCACCCTCAGAGTTATTATCTCAGCTACTGGCCACATTTGACACTAGTGGCCTTTGGTGTTACCACTGAGCTAAATTGGGGCCAGAGGGGCTCAGTGGTTCCACCACATGCCTCACAAGTGCAAGGTCCTGAGTTGAGCCCAGTAACCACATACAATGCTGGGTATGCTGACTCACGCCCACTAGCAATCAATACCACATACCACAGTGCCAGGCATGGTGGCTCACGCCTGTCATCCCATCACTCGGGAGGCAGAGACAGGAGGATGCTGAGTTTGAGGCTTGCCTGGGCTACATACTGAGCTGAGGGCCAGCCTGAACTACAAAGCAAGACCCAGTCTCAAAAAAAAAAAAAAAAAAAAAGAGCAATAGAAAGAAGAAAAAACCAAAATTGGACAGACCAGCAATATGCAAGTAGGGAAATGAAGAATAAAAGAGAGGTCAGAGAGAAGAAATACAAAGAACAAAACAGCAACAAACAAAACAAAACAAAACAAAAAATACCAAAAGGGGGCTGGAGATTTAGCTTACTGGTTCTGGCACCTGCCTAACAACCACAAGGTCCTTGGTTTGAGCCCAGTAACCACATACAATAATACTGGGCATGGTGACTCACGTCCACCAGCAATCAGTACCACATATTACAGTGCCAGGCATGGTGGCTTACGCCTGTAATCCCAGCACTCGGGAGGCAGAGACAGGAGGATTGCTGAGTTTGAGGCTTGCCTGGGCTACATAGTGAGCTCAGGGCCAGCCTGAACTACAAATGAGACCCTGTCTCAAAAAACAAAACAAAACAAAACAAAAGCAAAAACAAAAAAAATTTCCAAAAGGTCTCTTCATGTGTGGATCTGCTTCCTGTATGGGCAGTAGTACACAGGTCAGAATCACAGAGACAGCTGTTGTCCCCTGAGATTCAGTCTAGGTTCTGGCTGTAATGCCTCAGTTGAGCTCAATGAACTTTTCCTACAGTTTCTACAAACTCACCAATGGCTGTAGTCAACAGGATTTCTTCACTCTTCCAGTGGGTGTTTCTTTGTTGTGGTGGACAGGTTAGTCATGTACCACTGCCACCTCACTTATTCAGTGTGCACAGACAAGTCGATGGAGTTTCTGGTGGTTCCTTCTCCCATGCTGGTCATGCGAGAGCTCAGGGCTGGAGCACTGTGGAGAGATGGGCCAGACTCACAGGTCAGAGGTCTGCCCACACCGCAGCAGTCTCAATCACATTTCAAAGGTATAGGTAACACTCTAACCTGTGGGTCACGATGGTAACCATAGATGGTTTGAATGCACATGTGAAGACCACAGATTACTTCCTAATCTCCAACTACCTTTTCTGTGCTTACATCCATTAATATCCCAAACCCTCTTCTGGGGGAGGCAGATTTGAGACTCTCTTGACTTCTACTTGGCCATCTTATAAATAAACTCTCTTTTGCAAGCATGTTTTACTCACAGGCAAACTGGGTGTGGCATATAAATGGACTTGGTCAGCTACAAAGAGCAACAAATGTTCCTATGTTCACATCCTCTGTGCATTCATGTCCATTACAAGTCTGCTGTGTGTCAGCAGATAGATATTTTTACCATATGTATATATGTTTATAATTGCCTCTGAAGATTTTGAGGGAAGACGATTGAACCCAGGGCCTTGTACATGCTAAACCAATGCTCTGCCACTGAGCTACATCCCCAGTCCTTTAGATTTTTATTTTGATACAGAGTTTCACTAAATTGTGCAGGCTGCCCTTGAGGTGATCTTTCTGCCTCAGCCTCCTTAGTAGCTGAGACTATGGGTATGTGCCACTGCACTGGGCTATCCTAAAGATTTTTTTTTTGCTTTTTGAGACAGGGTCTCGCGTTGTAGTTCAGGCTGGCTCTGAGCTCACTATGGTGCCCAGGCAAGCCGCCGAGAACTCAGCAATCCTCCTGTCTCTGCCTCCCGAGTGCTGGGATGACAGGCGTGAGCCTCCACACCCGGCATTGTGGGTATGCGGTGTTGATTGTTGGTGGGTGTGTCTCCACACCCAGCATTATATATGGGATACCGGGGATCGAACTCAGGTCCTTGCGCTTGCAAGGCAGGCGCCGGAACCACTGAGCTAACCCTCCGGCCCCTATCCTAAAGATTTTTAATAGGGAAATAATGGGGCAGGGCTAGAAAATTAATAATGGTGCAATGACTATACAAGTTCAGTTGTTTTCTCACTTTTTCTACTTTTCATAATCACAACATATTATATCCAAGTAGTTCATGTCAATGCTTTTTTACCATCAAATACATTCCAACAGACACAAGGGAGATTTTAAATTCTTGGGAATAAAGACAGGATGTTTAGGAGCCTGAGAAAAAATTCAAGAATGATTCATTTGGTGGATTGGAATCAACTACAGCTTTCTTAAGAAAAAGTAAAAAAATCTCTTTCATTAATGATGAAAACTGATCACGTCCACCTTCTTCCTTTCCATTTCCATCATCTGATAAGACAGAATACAGTGTATTCTACCTGCCATTCTTCCCTTCACCCCAATTCTTATTATTCTCATGAAGGCACAGTTGGTAAGAAATAGTCATTGATGGAAGTTTCTGGTACGTGGAAAAGAACCGGATAATCACAGAGCTGTAAAGTCTGGCCTCAGCACACGGCTATGGGATTTCTATGGGGAAATCTTCGGAGTCTTATTTAGACAATTTTATTTTGACAATGAATTTCACTCTTCAAAAAAAAAATCTGGACTGAACTTGCACCATCAGGATCACTTCTGTTCTGTATGTTCCGAGAACTGCCTAGCGGTATTGCTGTAGAAAAAGCAAGGGATGCAATCATGGGGATTTGGCAAAGGGCTGAATTTGCCTCCCCCATTCCATTTCTCTCTTTATTTGGTGCCAAGAACTGAGCCTGCAGCCGCCTTCTGCATGCTAAGCATGCATCCCTCCTCTGATTATACCTTAGCCCTAGATTTTCCTAAAACTCTACAATGGCGCTATTAAGGCCAATCACTACCTGCCGAAGAAAATGGGGTTCTCACTCCACACTCCTGCATTTGGGCAGTTTTGGGAGACTCCCAGAACACACTGGGCTTCCGTGCAGAACTCTGGGTCTGGAGGGCAACGATCTCCAACCCGGAAGGGGGATGAGTGTTTGGCTTGGTTGGACCCTGACACCTGGAAATGTTTTTTGAGAGCTATCAAGTTGGAACCTTGTCTTATGTGTGATGGTGAGCAATGTTCACTTTCTTCTTGTTTGTCACGGCTATAAAAAATCACAGAGATGCTTTTCAGACCAATATATTGGGGTTGTTATTGCCTCCAACTTTTCCAGATAAAGTTGAAAAAGCTATGCATACAGCATATGCACACAGTGGATTTAATCATTCTTTATTTCCTGAAGCACAGAGCTCAAAGGATGCTAGAAGAGTGGCTCAGGTGCTGCCCAAGAGAGCTTGGTGCTGGGTTTTGCAGGAAGGTTGAGCCCTGGGTGGTGGCGCACACCTGCAATCCCAGGGTTCCAGGAGGTGGAGGCAGAAAGAGTGCAAGTTTGAGCCCATCCTGGGCAGCTTACCAGTTTACCAAGACTCACCTCAAAAATTTTTTAAAAGTAGGGGAAGACTAGGGAGGTAGTTCTGTGCAAAAGTCTTGGGGTTCACTCTTTAGTACCACACACACACACACACACACACACACACACACGCACGCACACACAGGATGTAGCTGAAACTTCATTTGGTGAAACAATATGGATATTTGAGAAGAGAAATGTAATTTTTTTTTTTTGACACAGGGTCTCGCTTTGTAGTTCAGGCTGGCTCTGAGCTCACTATGTAGCCCAGGCAAGCCTCAAACTCAGCAATCCTCCTGTCTCTGCCTCCCGAGTGCTGGGATGACAGGCATGAGCCACCACGCCTGGCACTGTGGAATGTGGTATTGATGGCTGGTGGGCGTGAGTCACCACACCCAGCATTTTATGTGGTTACCGGGATCGAACTCAGGACCTTGCGCTTGTGAGGCAGGCACCAGAACCACTGAGCTAAATCTCCGGCCCCGAGAAATGTAATTCTAATTATGTATTATAATACATTAGCCCTCATTTAGTAGAATCTACCATGTTCTGTGTTTTTTTTTCCTACTAAGTACTGCCTATACCTGTCCTAAAGCCCAGATCACATCATGAGAGTCACACAGCAATCGGCCCTCTTGGTTGGTACATCAGCTTTTCCATATAGTGGTTGCTATGTTCATTGCAACCTACTTCAGTAATCCTGATGCATACACTTTATCTGTACCCACTTCAAATTCCTTTTGGAAAGTAATTACTAAAACTTTTGGAATGATTCACTGAAGAGCAATCAATTATCAATTTTCTTAAATTCGAAAGTTTTATTTGTATTTTTTTCCTTTTAAAATTGACACACGAGGCTTGATGTAGTGGCTCACACTTATAATCTCACCTACTTGGTGGGCTGAAGCAGGAAGGGTGCCGATTTAAGATCAGCTTGGACAACTCAGCAACCCTGTCTCAATAAGAAATAAAATGGCTGGGAAAGATGTGGCTTAGTGGTAAAGCACTTGCCTTGCATATGCACACCCCTGGGTCCAATCCCCAGAACCATGCATGTACACATATATGCAAAGTAGCTTTTTTTTTTTTTGAGACAGGGTCTCGTTTTGTAGTTCAGGCTGGCCCTGAGCTCACTATGTACCCCAGGCAAGCCTCAAACTCAGGAATCCTCCTGCCTCTGCCTCCTGAGTGCTGGGATTACAGGCATGAACTACCACGCCCGGCATTGTGATATGTGGTACTGATTGCTGGTGGGTGTGAGTCACCACGCCCCGTATTGTTGTATGTGGTTACCAGGGATTGGACCAGGGACCTTGAACTTGCTAGGCAGGTGCTAGAACCACTGAGCTAAATGTCCGGCCTACATAAATTTTTTTAAATTGACATGATAATTGCAGGTGTTCATGGGCTAAAAGGATACTTCAATGCATATATCCAATGTATAATGATCAAATCAGGGTAATTAGCATTTCTAGCTCCTCAAATATTTATTAATTCTTTGTGTTGATACACTTTGAAATTCTCTTTTCTAGATACATACTTTTTTTCAGACAGGTTTTTTTCTATGTGGTCCAGGCTGGCTTCTAACTCGTGTGTCCTGGGATTTTATAATTAGTAGGTCTCACCTACTTCCCAGGCAGCCTTGCAGCACTCCAGTCTTCTCCCTCCCGTAGGTGGTGTTAGGGCCGGTGGGTCTTCCCAGTAGACTGGATCTTATCTCCTATCCCAGTTACACCATCATGGGGGAAGCTATGGGAAGACAAGGAATGGACACGAGGTTACCTTGTTCTCAAAACTGAAGGTTTTTTACACAAAGATCCCCTCCAGAATTTTTAGGTGTGCCCAGACAAGGTTTTAATGGAACAACAAAGCAAGTGAATCCTTAAAATCTAAAGGCGGCTCAGGATAAACTTTGTTATTAACAGCCCTTATCTGATAAGGCTTCAAGATGAAACAAGCCTGGACTTACCATTGTTTGTGTGTTTTAATGGTCTGCTTTTGTGAGTTCTTATATTGACCTACTAGAGGTAAGAGTAAGTGGAAGGATAGACAAGGAAAGAGATGAAAGGATTTTATTCTTATTTATTCATAATTATACTGTGTGCTCTCACTGGAAAAATGCTATTGTTGTTGGGTCAAAGTCTGCAAAGCAAAACTATCTTTCTGTATTTACAATAAGGCTATAGTTACATAAAATATATAGATAACAGAATATTACCAGGAAATCTAATAAAATGGTAGCAGTAGTTATCTCTTTATGATGGGCTTGTGAAGGTGTTCTTTTTTCTTCATTTTCCAGTTTTTTATGTACAAAATGTAATGTTTATTATAAAACTAAAACCTGAAAAAAAATTATACACTTATTTTTCAACTTATACAACCAAATCCACCTTCTCCCTGCTCAAAAAGACAATACTTGGTAGATGAGAGTTAGTGAAAAGAAAATCAAGATTGTTCAAAGGCTGCACCCTAGGACATGGGGGGAGCTTTCTTCCCCCCTAAAAAAACTGTCTTGGGAACTCAGGTGTTCAAAAGGACTTAAATGTAGAAGAGGAAATTCAGGGGGTAACAGGTAAGAAGATCTTGGGATAAGTGAAGTACTTGCCATCCAGCATGTGTGTCTTTTTCCTCTCTTTTCTGACTGGAACATTATAATTGAAGTTGACCTCCTGGGACCAGTTCCTAAAATTCTTAAGCAAACATATTACTTTTCTGCAAGTTAAACCCTATAGCAACTTACATGTTGTATATATTCTGATGCTATCTGCAGGCCACCAGATGTTCTGGTTTTTGTAAAGAAAAACTAACCTTAATCATTTAAATACAGCTTTTGTCTGAACTAAAATCTTGTAGTAGGCACCAACAGTCCAGACAAAAATGTGACATGTTGTCACCTTAAAGTACCATGTAACAAAGCTGTCAGTCTGGCTTTCTGAAAAATAAAGGCTAGAGAAATAACACCTGAATTTCCCAAATAGTCCAAAACAATGTGTGTGTGTGTGTGTGTGTGTGTGTACTGAAACTGAACTCTGGGCCTCACCTATGTATGGAAAAGGCCTTACCACTAAGCTACAGTCCTAACTACCAAACAGCCCAATGTCAATTAACATGATAATCCCTCACAAAGTAACCTGACGCTAGTGAATCAGTTGTTTTCCTATTCTTCTGTCTTCAACTGAGAGAGAAGTAACTTTGAAACAATCAATTCCCTTTTTGTTCTTTTGTTTGTGCTTCCTTTACCTTTCCTCTGCCTATAAAACCAACCCTTTTTGCTCATTCTATTGGAAAATATCCATCTTATTTTATGAAGCAAAATGTTACCTGATTTTAAAATTGAAAGTAAAGCCATTTCAAATTTTCAAAATCTTATAATTTTGGCTTTTGACCACCTCTTCAGATGAGTGATAGCTAGTGATGTCAATCAATAGATCCATAGTGACAAGTTTCAAGGAAGGATCTTTTTAGCTGTGTGCGTGGTGGTGCAGAGGGTCAGAAACTAACATGAGACTCCCACAATGAATGTATTTATGATATGCCTTAAAAGTGCTAATTTAAAAATGCATAGTAATAGCTCATTTCACAGATGCTGTTTGCCAACACTTCAGTTTATGAACAGAAGTATTTGGCAAAATTTTGCTCCCATTTACAGACCCTGCATCTGGTGATGAACACAACTGCAGCCACCTTTCCTATCTGAACATGAACCTGGCCATTTTCCCCAGAATTATGACAAATTAACTTTATGAACCGAGGCATGACTGTATTTAACAAAGAGAAAAATAAACAATAATATGAAAAATAATTCAAATACCTCAAAGCTTGGTTTATAATAAAAAGACCTGGATCAACAAATGAGATTTTGATGTAAAAGTGAGACTGTTGTTTAAGTACGGTTTTGTAATTGCCTAGAAAAGAAAGGTATTTTCAGAGTCTAAGGATTCCAGTATGGGAGAAAGTGTCCTGAAATCCAGGTATAAACAAGCAGATTCTCCTTCAAATAGCTGAGGTGGCAGACACTGCCAATGAGTCCAACGGGGGGCACTTGTCCCTGTTCACAATCAGCAGCAGTATGGAGGCTGATGAATCAGGAGCTCCTTTCTGCAGGTAGCTGAAGGATTAATGCATTTCCATCCTGAGAGCCCTGAATCAGGACTGAGAGATGTGTTTTAGTCATTCGTGCAGGTCAGTAGATAGAGGGTGTGTAAAGCAAGGACCTCAGGGCAAGCTCATGGGCTTTTGTGCATGCATTAGCAATGACCCTGGTTTGTTGAGAGCCCAGCAGAGCAGACAAACTTGAGAAAGAATGAAGTAATGGAAACTGGCGGCTGCTCCCTGGTGCAATCCTCAGTGGGGCTAGCTATATACTCCATGCCCTTGGATTCCATTAGCTATCCCAGGAGCCTTCCCTCTTGCTTAAGTTAGTGTGAGGTAGTGTTTTCATCTCATCACCCAAAAAGCCTTGCCTTGGAAAAAACTGTATCAAAGCAAAATGTGTGACTTAATCAAGTAATTAGTAATGAGAAAGAAATGTAAATGGAAGTAAACATTAAGATCATATTCATTGGGAGAGCGGATAGTGGTGGGATGGTTCCTGAAAATTATATACATATATATAAAATATATAAAAAGTATATTATTACTATCCTTCACAAACATATACCGGTAAAACTGTATTAATCAGCTGTCATGGTGATGCTTGTTTATAGTAGTCAGCTACACTGGCAGTTCAGTTGGATCATTTGAGCCCAGGAATCCCAGACAAGCCTAGGAACAATAAGACATTGCTTCAAAAGTAAGTAAAAATTAAAAATATGTGATTTTTTTCCTTGTTGAAAATTTTAGAGCTGCCATTCTTAGCTTTTTCTTGTGTGTGTGTGTGTGTGCGTGTGTGCGCGCGCGTGCGCGCGTGTGTGTGTCCACCCAGGGCCTGTGCATCATAGGCTGATGGTTTTACCACTGAGCTGCACACCCAGGCTCCTCAGCTTTCTTTGGGGGGGGTGATAATACTTAGATTCTTTTTTTTTTTTTGAGACAGGGTCTCGCTTTGTAGTTCAGGCTGGCCCTGAGCTCGCTATAGTGCCCAGGCAAGCCGCTGCGAACTCAGCAATCCTCCTGTCTCTGCCTCCCGAGTGCTGGGATTACAGGCGTGAGCCACCACGTCTGACATTGTGGTATGCGGTGTTGATTGTTGGTGGGCCTGAGTCTCCACGCCCAGCATTGTATGTGGTTACCGGGGATCGAACTCAGGACCTTGTGCTTGCGAGGCAGGTGCCGGAACCACTGAGCTAATCCTCCGGCCCAATACTTAGATTCTTTAAGAAGTTAGTGGAAGTTATAGACTCTTCAGGAAAAAAAAATGTTAACATTATGTATACAATCCTTGGACCACAGAATACATACGTAATCAGTGTTATGATTTGAGCCTCACTATATCTAGGTGTCTTTTATTCTCAGTAAAAATCATTATTACTTTGAAAATTTTCTTTTGCTCCTTTACCTGATGTCTCAACTTTAGTATTCATGAAGGTTCTATCATCTGTTAAATTATAAGACACACATTTTCCTGAAATGTTTTCTCTAGTTCTGTGAAATGTGCTGATGGAATTTTAATCGGGATTGCATCAAACCTATATAGCAGTTTTGGAAATATGGCCGTTTTCACTATGATTCTTTCTACCCATTAGCAAGAGATGCGTTTCCATTTTCTGATACCTTCTTGGACCTCTTTTTTTTAGAATGCTGTAGTTTTCAGAGTAGAGGTCTTTTACTTTTTTTGTTAGACTGATTGCTAGGTTTTTTTTTGGATGCTGGTGTAAAAAGAATTGTTCCCTAATTTCTTTCTCAGTGAGTCTGTTTTTCATATACAAAAATACTATTGATATTTGGGTATTGACTTGGTATCTACTGAATCTGGTTATTAAGTTTTTTGGTGGAGTTTGGGGGTTTTCTATGTACAGTATCATGCCATCCTCAAATAATGACAGTTTAACTTCTTTTCCTATCATTATTGCTTTTATTTATTTTTCTTGTGTGATTACTGTGGCTAATGTTTCAGCACTATATTAAGCAGGAGTGGTGATAGTGGACAACCTTGTCTTGTTCCTGATCTCAGTGTGAAATATTTCAGTTTTTGACCTTTTAGTATGATGCTGGTTGTTGGTTTTTCTAAATAGTTTTTATCAGGTTCTTTAAAGACCATCTATCCCAATTTTATGTGGGATTTTATCATGAATGGGTGTTGAATGCCTTTTCTGCATCTATTGGGATGATTATATGGATTTTGTTCTTGAGTCTATTAATATAGTGTACTACATTTATTGATTTTAAGGATGTTGAACCAATCTTGCATCCTTGGGATGAACCCATCTTGGTCAGGATGTATGATCTTCTTGATGAGCCTCTGTATTCTGTTTACCAGTATCTTTTTTTTTTTTTTGAGATAGGGTCTCACTTCATTGTTTAGGCTGGCCCTTAACTCACTATTAGCCCAGGCTAGCCTTGAACTCATAGCAATCCTCCTGCTTCAGCCTTCCAAGTGCTGGGATTACAGGTGTAAGCCACTACAGCTGGCTGTTTGCCAGTATCTTATGAAGAATTTTTTTTTTTTTTTTAGACAGAGTCTCACTTTGTAGTTCAGTCTGGCCCTGAGCTCACTGTGTAGCTCAGGCAAGCCTCCAACTCAGCAATCCTCCTGTCTCTGCCTTCTGAGTGCTGGGATTACAGGCGTGAGCTACCACGCCCGGCACTGTGGTATGTGGTATTGATTGCTGGTGGGCATGAGTCACCACACCCAGCATTGGATGTGGTTACTGGGATTGAACTCAGGACCTTGCGCTTGTGAGGCAGGTGCCAGAACCACTGAGCTAAATCTCTGGCCCATTTTGTTTATTCTTTTAAAGAACCACCTCTTTGATTCATTAACTTTTGTATCATTCTCTTGGTCTTCATGGCAAGAATCATGGTCTTCATGATTTCTTCTCTGATCTTTATAATTTCCTCCCTTGTATTAAGTTTGAGTCTGTCTTACACTTCTTTTTCTAGGAGTCTGAGGTTCAACATTAGGTTATTTATTTGAGCTCGCTCTATTTTCCTACATGGGCATTCACTGCTATGAATTTCCCTTTCAGGACTCCTTTCATTGTGCCCCATAAAGTCCAGTAGGTTGTATTGGTGTTATCATTTATTAGTAAAATTGTCTGATTTCTTTTTTAATTTTGTCTGCGACCCATTGGTTGTTCAGGAGGGTGTTATTTTAATTTCCATGTGTTTTTGAAGTCCTAGGAATTTCTTTTGCTACTGATCTCCAATTTCAAGGTACTATGGTATGATAATATATAGGGGATAATTTCAATTCCTTTGCATTTACTTAAGCATGTTCTGTGAGCTAGCATATGATCTATTTTGAAGAATGACCTGTGTGCAGCTAAGAAGAATATGTATTCTGATTTTATCGATGGAGCATTCTGTAGACATCTAGTAAGTTCATTTCTTCAAAAGTTTGGTTCAGCCCTGGTATTTTATTGTGCATTATCTGTCTAGCTCACCTGTCTATTTGTGACAGTGGACATCTGGAACCAGAAGAGACCCAGACTAGGAAAAGCCATTCTAGGTAATGAAGACAAGGCAGGAGGTATCACAATCTCCAGCTTTAAACTATACTACAAAGTTACTGTGATAAAAACAGCATGATACTGGCAAAAAAACAGATTTGATGATCAGTGGAACAGATTAGAAGACACAGAAACAACTCCAGACATCCTCACCCACTTCCTCTTTTTTTTTTTTTTTTTTTTGCTTTTTGGAGACAGGGTCTCGCTTTGTAGTTCAGGCTGGCCCTGAGCTCACTATGGTGCCCAGGCAAGCCGCCGCAAACTCAGCAATCCTCCCGTCTCTGCCTCCCGAGTGCTGGGATTACAGGCGTGAGCCACCACGCCCAGCATTATATGTGGTTACCGGGGATCAAACTCAGGTCCTTGCGCTTGCAAGGCAGGCGCCGGAACCACTGAGCTAACCC
>PVIC010053916.1:0-11697 GCA_004025085.1 Thryonomys swinderianus
GGAATGGCACCCAGAGCAGGCGAGTCCTCTGTGCCGCTCAGGGTGAAGTGGGCCCGTGTGCAGACCTCAGTCCACCACTGCCACCGCCGCCAGGGACAGAATGGCACCCAGAGCAGCCAAGTCTTCTGCAGGCACAAGTTCTTAGTGAGCATTAGGGGAAACTTTAAAAAGCTAGTAGAACCTTGGCCACTCCTGACCTTCCCAGGCCATCTGCTCAGTGGACTCCAGAGTTGCCATCAATCCCAGAAAATGTGAACAACTCAGACAGAGCAGAGGACACAGTTACACAATGTATGGTCAAAAGTATGAAATGCACTGAGCTGAAAAACTTTTGAAAACAGCATGAAGGGAAGGGAAAGAGTAGCATGGGCTGGGCCACCAGGGAAGTTTTAGAGAATTTGATCAGGGACTTAACGATGCATGAAATTGTTAGAAATGTCCTACATGTGAAATAAATCTCTAGCCATTTCATACGAAGTACAAGCCTATAACACTGGGGAAAAAAATTATTGTTGGCAAAATTGCATTTGAAAAAATCATGTTTAAAAATGTAAATACCAGGCTGGAGATTTAGCTCAATGGTTCTGGCACCTGCCTAGCAAGCTCAAGGTCCTGATTTTGATCCCCCATAATCACATACAATAACACTAGCAATGAGAACAACATACCACAATGCAGGGCGTGGTACCTCACATCTGTAATCCTAGCACTCAGGAGGCAGAGGTAAGAGGATTGCTGAGTTCTGGGCTTGCCTTGGCTACATAGTGAGCTGAGGGCCAGCCTGAACTACAAAGCAAGACCCTATCTCAAAAAATAAATAAATAAATACCATCAATCAGATATTTACATCTATAATATCCTCTCTCTATAGCACGCACTAAATATACATGTACCCACCATCCTCCAGCTCAAGCCTCAGCTCCTCCAGGAGGGTGACCTTGCCTGAGAGTGTGTCACTGCCTGCTGTATGTCTCTGCTTCCACATAGTCCTCGCCACTCTGTGGTACAACTTACTGTGTCCCACGCTTGAATCTCAGACTGAGTTAGACTTTGGGCATTGCTCAGTTTCAGCAAAGGGGGCATCATTTCCACAGGGCTTAGGCTGGGTCAAGGTGGCAGCAGAAACAGACTCCCCAGTTCTCAAGTCCTCTTTCCCGGTCAACAGAAACATCCATCAGCACACCTGGGCTAGATTTCTGGTCCATACAAGCTGCCTTTCAGTTCTTCTGTAACCTGTCCATGTGGTTCTCAGGCTCACAGTTTGGCTCCTCTCTTTGCCTAACCATGCAATCCTGCTGCTAAGGACACACGGGCCTTTCTTCCCTAGGTCCAACCATGGTCCCAGGGCAGAACCAGTGCAAGGGTCCTGGTGTCTTTTCTCAGGGTCCAGTGTTACCAGTGGGCTTGTGAGTTTTCCAGCTCTCTCTCCCTCCCCAAGCCAAAGGACTCCTTCTCTACTCTAAAGGATGGAGAAAGTTTCAGGGTTGTAATTCATTTCCCCCCCCAATATTTTGTTCTAGATCATGTGTCCCTTTTTAGTCTCTGCTACCCCATCCATATATCCTACTACCTCACCTCCCCATCCTCACACCCTCCTGATTGTGTTCAGACAGTTTAGAAAGGGGCCTTTTCCTTTCTTCAGCTTGCAATTACATACAGAGAATACGATAAAATACATTTGTGTTCATAAGTGAATATAGATGGTTGGCCCAGCACTTCAGTATAAAGGAACATACTAAAACATGGTCAGGCCCACCAGCAATTTCATAGCCTAGATCCATAATGATGAACCTTTTAGAGCTTTCAGTGACACAAACAGCCCACTGCAGCACGTGTGCTACAGGTTTGCCACCCCTGCTCTAGCTGCAGCTGACAGTCTTGGGTGAAAGCCTGATGCACACTCAAGGTGAAAGCCACAGACTGTGCACCAGAAAAGTGATGAGGACAACAAGCTGTGTGCATGCACAGAAGGTGGGGGCAGGTCGCAGGACAGTGGGCTTCCTGCCGCTTACAAGGCTTGCTACAAGCCCATCATAGATCTTTTCTGAGACTGCCATTCTTTTTTTCCCCATCATATAACAATACTACATAAAATACATGGGCCAGAGTAAAATTCAGTCATGTACATGGAAGGTCTTCCTGTTGGTAAGCTGACATAAACATACAAGGCAGGCGGGCAGCCTCTTGAAAGCCAGCAGTTGTGAGAAAACAGCTTGACTAGAGGGTACAGCATATTTGGAACAGGGCTCTGAGGCCCGGAACAGCTGCTGGGAATCAGCCCCACATCTCAGCAGACTCAACCATTTGCCTGCTTTGCTGCCCCTGCCAGAGCCTCTTCTGTCCCTCACCTGTGGCCTCCTGGGAATGCAACCCAGGAGCTGTGGCCACTCACGTTCCAAGTCCTCCCTGTGTGGTGACCACAGATGGTGATGGTTTACAAAGGACAAGTTTTCAAGGTGGTTCCTCGCTAGTCTTTCCAAAGACACTGGTGAAAGAGGAATGAGGAAGAGGGGCAGAGAAAGGAGAAGAGGGCCACCCTGCTCCACACGACCTGCAGGCTTCCTCTCAGCTTGGCGTCCCTGGAAGCTTCGGGTCAGAAATGGAGGTACTTAAGTCACAGGCACAGCACGGTCTAAGATCTGAGGAGGAAGCTTGATTCAAACACAGGTGAGCAGTTTGCTCAGCTCTCTCACCTGTTCACAGAATAAAGTGTGCAGCCCGGGCCGCAGACCCATCCCTGCTGGGAACGGCTGCCAGTGGCCCCTGTGGAAAGAAAAGCCCACCACATGTGAATACTCAAAAGTTCTCCGTCCTGTGCCAAGCTCTGGCATGGCTCAGCCTCATCTCTCAGAATCCTGCTCGGCCTTTGAGACTGAGTGCCACTGAGAAGCTGATGAGCAAAAAAAAATATCCTGCAGCAAGGCCACGGTGGAGGCAGCAGTGTGCTCCGGCACTGTGCAGCGTCCCAGACGAAACACATATCGTCCCTGCTGCCTTTGTCTATCACAGTGCTGAGATGTCTGAGTCAAGAAAGTCAGCAAACCAAATAGACTTTCTGATGGTGGACTTTCTTTTTGTTTTGTTTTGTTTTGTTTTTCACATCTAAAATCTGGGGGAAGTGGTATCAGTTTACAAAAGGGGAAAGGATCTGCAAATGATACGGATTCTGTACCTTCAGACAAGGAGACCTCCAAATAGCTCCCGCTTCTGGAACTCAAGTCGCCCAGTAATTCTGCTTGCTAGAGAACCAAAGCCATCGTCCCCAGACACAAGGAGCTACAAGTCTAAGAGCTAAAATTCTGTACCAGGGCTGGAGATTTAGCTCAGTGGTTCCGGTGCCTGCCTCGCAAGCACAAGACCCTGAGTTTGATCCTGGTAAGCACATACAATGCTAGGCAGGGTGACTCATGCCCACCAGCCACTAATACCACATACCACAGTGCAGGTCGTGGTGGCTCACGCCTGTAATCCCAGCACTTGGGAGGCAGAGACAGGAGGATTGCTGAGTTTGAGGTTTGCCTGAGCTCTATAGTGAGCTCAGGGCCAGCCTGAACTACAAAGCGAGACTCTGTCTCAAAAAAAAAAAAAAAAGTCCTGGGCCACATCATAACCTGAAGCCTAAGATTAGCCCCAGGTATTTAAGGCTTTCTTTCACTTAGCCTGCATGACTGGACCACACTCAAGGAACATAAAATGAGTCAGCACTGTGCTTTTATCTGTAGGTCCAGACAAGAGGCCAAAAAGAAGAAGAAGCAACAACTATCTTTACTATAGCTAGGGACAAATTATGTTTTGTGGTTTAGAGCTTATAACAATACCGAGAAAGGAGGGCAGGGCAGGGTGTGCTCCCAGCCTGTGGCACCATAAAGACATCTTAGAAAAACCACTGGCCCTGGCCCTGTAGCCAAGAAAGACCCAGAAATGGAACAATAATCATATGACAGAGAAACAGCTCAGCTCTGTGGCTTTGTAACGCCATCTCTCCTTTTGCTTCTCACTGGCGCTCTCCTAAGCCTGCAGCTACAGTTTTGCACATTTTATTTGCACAGATGCCAATTTATCTCAGGGAACAACATAAGCCATGCTCTCAATTAAAGATGCTCTGAAAACTGGAAATTCACATTTCGCCGGAGGTTTACTCACATTAAGCCAAGGTCTGTGGCTACAGAATCCTAGACTTTCTTTGTGTCTTATCTTCACTGTAAGAGGATCAGGCCGACTCATTATCTCCAATTGGGATAATATGGCAAATCTGCACACAGCAACAGGGGAAACTGCAGTGATCCAACACTGCCTATTTTGCAGCAATGAGACCCCAGACACAGAGACTGCATGGTGCTTCTCTAAGATCACCAAGCGGATCAGTGATAGGTATAAGAACAGGCAGTAATCTGTGATGTTCCTTAGCCTCTCTTTGGACAAACCTGTGTTCAGTCCTCATAAAAATAAATATAAGTCTTGCCTCGGCAAACGTCACCTGCCTTCCAGACAGGATTCAGGACTCCCTGGGAAGAACAGGGGAACATGAGCAGGAAGCTGAGAGAAAAGGTCAGTAGTTGAATGGTATTCCTTTGTGAGAATTGATATGTTTACTACAAATCTATTGTCATGCCCTTCACATTTACCCAGTGGGTGGACCAGTAGAGCCAGTTCCAGAACATGCTCAGTGCTGGTTGCTCAGTTAAACACCCCAAGCCTGGAGACTGGACAGGCCATCCAAGCGGAGCAACCTTCACAGCCACTCAGAGCACATGGCGATGGCTGCTGCCTCCCTGCATGCTCAGCTGCTGGACTCATCTCTTCTGCCTCTGAGTATTCTCCTTTTCTCCTCTTGCAAGGCTTGCCTGCTCCTCTTTGGGGATTTCTTCTCGTTTTGCCTATTACATGACCTTTATTCTCTTAAACTTCCTGCCTTCCCAGCACCTTAAGCTTACACACACACACACACACACACACACACACACACACACTGCACCTCCTACCTTCTGTTCCCTCAGTCTTTTGGCTACACTTGTCATCACTACCTTGCACCCATCATTTCCCCAGAAGAAGCCAAGAAGGACTGAAATCCAAAGACCAAAAAAGCAATAGGTATAAAACAGTGAAATCCCAGAGGCCACGTACTTCAGAGACACTTCTGTGCTCCTTGTAAGTAAGGACTGTGTAGACAAAGCCCCAGTTCAGGAAAAGGTGAGGAGTCAGACTCAGAAGGTCTGCTGATGGGCCTCACATTGTCTGAGAGAAAAAGATGGAATGATTCTGCCTACATTTCTGTCACGAGTGACTGGACAGATGGAGCTATTCACTGAGAAGGGGAAGTGCAGGAGACTGCCAGGTTGATTCTACCCACAGCAGTGTAGGCTGGAAAGCATTAGCCTCACAACTGGCTTGTTTGTTGTTAGTTTGTTTTGTTTTTGAGACAGGGTCTCACTTTGTAGTTCAGGCTGGTCCTGAACTCACTTTGTAGTCCAGCCTGACCTTGAATTCACACAGATCCTTCTGCCTCTGCCTCCCAAATTCTGGGACTATAGATGTGAGTCACCACACCCCGCATTGTGGTATGTGGTTACCAGGGTTTGAACTCAGGGCTTTGAACTTGCCAGGCAGATGCCAGAACCACTGAGCCAAATCCCCAGCCCCACAACTGGCTTGTTTTTAAAAGTAAATCTGACTGAAGATTACATAATCTATCGTGGTGGTCTGCGGATTAGAAATTATTCCTCCCATCACCACCACCACTACCACCCACCAACTGCCACAGCCGAGGCAGAGAAATGGCCCATAATCTGTGAGGCTCTGATGTGGCACGACAGAGTGACTCACATCCAAATTCCGTTCCCAGAAATGAAACCTTCTTAATTATAAAGACAAGTTAATCGTTAATCACAAACTTACTAACCATATCTGGTCTGCTCTGTTCCTAGCACATTTTGTCCCTTCTTTTACAAACCTTGCCCACATCAACAACTTATCTCTAGCAACCACATGTACCCCCTCACCCCAGCTCAGCAATAATTGTGTCACCAATAAATATCAACAGTTCTGGCTGTTAGGTCTTTACTTACTCACCACTGACCTTCCTAGTTCCCTGACTTACCTTTTTCTTTCTCTGAGCCTTTGTTCTCTCCTAGGTCACAGCACCAAGCAGAAGATGGGGATTGCCCCATGGGGATCTGCGATAGGGAAGCTTAGAAGAGGGCCTACCAGGAACTGGCCTCCAGAAGTCATACTTGAACATAAGTCTTGATGTGCAGTGTTTACTGTACATCAAAGAAAAAATACAGGATAAATCATTTGTTTATTTAATAAATTGCCTTAGTCACATTCTCATTATGGTGACACAATACCTGACACTTCCCACTTAAAGCAGGAGTTCACTTTGGCTTTCTGTTACTGTCCACACTTGGCTGGTTCCAAGGCAGTTGGCTTGGTTTCAAGTAGGGCAGAGGGGCTTGAGGAAGGAAAAGGTGCTCACATTATGGTGGCCAGGAAGAAGCAAGAAAAGGGAAGAGCTCAGCAGGAAGATAAACCCTTCCAGGTTCCAGCCCACTGTCCCAACTCTTCTGACCAGACCCCACCTCCTAACAGTAGGTCAGCTGCTTCACCCTCAGGATTCAGTCATTTTCTCAGAGCCCCACCAGAGCACATGATGCTCCTGGACATTTCAATCCAAATCATAAAATAAATATATTTAAGTTTAGGGATGTGGGTAAAAATGAGAATTAACCTGTGTCATATACTGGTACAAATTCCCCAGTGTTGTCTGTGATTGTGAGCTGTATATAAAATGTACCAATAAATATCTGAAAAATAATAAAGTTCATATTTATGTTTATAATATAATTTTATATTTAGATACTTGTATTTTCTAAAATATAGAAAAATCCAGGTACATAGATCCAAAAATAACTATACCATAACATATTTTGACCCCTCAATCTGGTAAAGATAGACATTTCAGTTAAATGAAATCAACTGACAGAGGAAACTGTTTCAGGTATAATGGGTAAGTTGAGACTTGGAGATGCCAAGCAATTGGCTGAGTCCCTGAGGTAACTGATGATCTGATTCAAATAGAGTCTATTTATTCTTACAGAATATTTTTAGGTCCCTACCATGTATCAGACACTGTGAGCTTAAAGACTCTGCCATCAAATAGATAACTGGAACAGAATAAATGCTGATTCAATGTTATTATTATTCATATATGAGAAGCTAATCATCTAGTAGTGAAGACAAAAAGACAAAAGCACAATTATAGAAATGTTTGGAAGAGTAATCTTGAAGATTCTACAGGACACTGTGGCAATAGCAACAAAATCTGCCCAATCCCAGCCAGGAGTCTCTGAACCTCACACCTGTCTATACCCTTTTCCTGTTCACTGTGCCCATAATTAGGCAAAGGGTGCCCAGCTCCACTGTGCCAGATGCAACTCTAACATTCAGTTATATGACTGCCAGATGGGATTTCATATGCTAGTGACATTGCTGTACAAAATAAGTCTCCACATCTCCAGTAAAATGAAGACCATCCAGGCCTCAGATACTTCAGTGGTTCTCTTTTTAGGAATTTGAAACATTTCTTCCACTGGCACTTTGATAACTGCATGATGCTGACACTGTAATAGGGAAGTAGTTGTACTAACTATGGGTCATTATAATATACAGGGTGTGCTCTGACCACAGGGCCCCACATACCTGTGTCCATACAGAAGATCAATCATCAAAAATGTGCATGAACTTAATAGAAATGTGACATGTGTAGTGTAGAAACTCTTCTGAGTACTTTTGACACATAAGGAGGTAAGACAAGTAAAATTATCACCTGATCTAACATGTGGAGAGATGAGGTCATCTGCTGTCACAAGTGCAGACCTAAGATAGGAACAAGGCAATGTGACCTCACAGACTGCATGCTGGACTGTTGTGTAATGCTAAGCGGGCTCTTCAGTAAGCAACACCATGCCTTGGGTCCCTCTATACAAAAGCATTTATAGCCAGGCCAGCATCCACTCAAGAAAGGGCGTCCCCTGCCCTCCCACGCTCTTCTCCTCTTCCCACCTGCTGCAAACATTGCTTATCAAGCTGTTGCAATTTACATAATTACTTTGTGTTTCTCTGCACAGGCCTCATTGACACTGTCCAGAAACCTACACAAATAATGGATTCTTCATAGCTACTTGAGACCTTTTCCATTTCACTGCCAATTTTAAGCTGCTAAACTACCCACCAATCTGCTGATAAAATGCAATAATGTGATTTATCTCCAAGCACAGCAGAAACATCTCAACAAATTGGATTTACTTTATCTTCTAAAAAGAATGTTGTTTGGGGTTTTGGAAGACGTTCTTTTCACAACATTGTCTTTATGATAAGTTGAGATGACTTTGAGAGAAAGGAGAGAACTTATTTTACACCCACTCATTCATGTTCCTGTCTGATTCTGAGAAGGATTTGTTTGTTCACGCTCTTTCCAGAGCCTTGGCCAAGTTCCCACAGGACAACCTTAAACTATTTTTTTCTTCCATTTCCTAGATACAGGTTCTTTCCAACTCCTCAGAGAGGGATACAGAGGTCAAGAAACTAAGCAAGTCCCTCTTCCTCTTTATCCTGCGACTGCCACCCTTAAGGTCATGAGGACCATAGTGACTTACAGTCTCCTTTGTCCCAGTCTTCCCCATCTACCGCTGTTCCTTTGTGACTCAGAACCTCACCCACTTGCCCAAGCGCTCATACCTTCCTTGAGAGCCAGAAAAGTCCCTGAATCACTGTTCCCTGTCATCTCTCACCCTCATTGTTTTTCCTGAATGGTTCCCAACCTCCCTCAGTTGGCTGCTACTTCACTTGGCAGCTCCCTGGTTACTTCTACCCATAGCTTTATCCTCAGGGAGGATGTTCTTCTGGAAGCCCTGCTCCTTTTTTAAGGACAAATTCTATAGTTTTGTGCAGAGCTGTACAAGGGCAGCAGTGGGTGAAAGTAGGGAGTGAGAGACATTTTTTCCCATAGACTAGTCTTGGAGCTCTCAGATCATGACTCTCCCATTTAGATCAAAACCTCCTCTTGTAGACCCCAGGACAAATCAGCTCTGTCCCTTCTGTATCTCACTGATGACTGATGATTCTGTTGTATTCGAGTTGAATTTTAAAGCATGCCTCCCTGTTTCCTACCCACCCTCAAACCTCCCATCATCCTGGACAATGTCACCATGCACTGAATGAATCGACCTGGTCCACTAACACCTTTCATATAGAATACAAAGTGGAATTAAGAATCCTTGACCTCCTCCAAAGAGAATTTTTTATTTTTTCCCCATGTCAGGAATCCTCTCCCATCACCACATCTTGGACTTTCTTCCTCCAGAATCTCAGTTACTCCTGAGCATAAGTCTAAAATCACATCTTTCTAGCAAGCTAGTGATTCTCCACCACTGAACATGACTTTTATTATTTTCCAGTCCTTTCCTCCACAATTTGTCTTCTGTCATTTCCTCCGTTCGTATCTTTGAACCCAAGACTGATTATGTCAATGGATTTCTCCCACATTTCCCACCTCACTCCCCAGTGCTCTTCCACTGCATTCTCCAGGACATGCCACATGGTTGTGAGGGTAAATTATACAAAATGTGTGGCACTGAGGGGTGAGGAAAGTGAACATATTAAATGTGACTCAACTTGACTGTAGCCATCTGCAGAAGCTAAGTCCTTAGTCTGTACTGAAGAGAACGGATAGCCCCATTCAGAACTTCTACAAATAAAATGATCAGCCCTTTCCCTGGATCTTCAGTTGTGCTTTTTGATAGTGTTAGACTCCTGAGCCACAGTCAACAAATTCTAGGAGTCCATCTTAGGAGATGACCTAAAAGGTAATCTAGTACCAACCATCCTGCTAAAACTGGGACATGCTAATTTAGTCAGATTCATCATTCCTGGGATTTTTTTTAGATACAGAGAAAGCATGCAACTCATAAAATACAATGAGTATAAAATCAGATTTTGAGAAGTCTCATGGTAGATCATTGCCCCTGAGGCACTACAGGAGGCAAGAGCCAAATTGTAGGTGAAAGAAATTATAATGAAATGAAAACTCTAAAATATCCATGAATCCTCCACCCTACACATCCAAACTCATTTTCCACCTTCTTCTCACTCTTAGGCCTCATATCCACTTTGGCCACTTAGGCACCAAGTTAAATCTTGCCATGACTCCAATCTTTTCTCTTTTATCAGCTTGCTCTGCCAAAACTATTTTGCTTTCTGATGACTGTTTAAGAATTTTACATTTTAAGAGTTTAAGTTTTAATGTCTGGTGTCCCAGACATTAAAAACTTCTCATAAAATCTTTCCCATGCCCTCTCATTTCCACTAGAGTTGTTCCTTAGAAATCTGAATTTTTTTTCCTGCTAGCCTTTAAAAAGAATAATACATAAAAAGATAGTTATCTCCCCACTGCTTTCAGGTTAGAGTCAGGCCTCTTCATGTGGAATTCATGTTGAAGGTCTGGGATTTAAAAGGTACACTATGTGGACAATTCTATTTGTGTTATCTCCTTTTCCATCTCTCCCATCTGACCCCATCATTATCATGATCTCCTTTCTTTTCTTCTATGCTCCCTGCCCTCTGACACACCTAAGTTCATATTTTCCAAACATAAAATACCCCTTCTTGACACCAAGAATTAGAATTTCACCTTCTTAAGTGTCTGAAAAACTCTTCCTCTCCCTTTCTCCCTCTCCCTCTCCCTCTCCCTCTGTCTCTTTCTCCCCCTCCCTCCCTCCCTCCCACTGACAGTTATTCTGAGTAAAGCTGGTTCCTGTCTCCTCCAGGATTCCAAAGCTCTCCCCATATTTGTATTTATGCATACTTTAGACTTCTCCTACTCCATCTCTGTGCAAATTAAAGATGGCCACAAATCCTCTGACAAGCCCCCCACTGGCAGGTGGTGTATCTGTTCCTTGGATCTAAGTGGGATTATGACTACATAACTCAATAAAATATGGAAAAAGTAATTCCAGACTCTAAGAAACTGGCAATTTCCACTATCTGTTCTTTTGAAATACTCTCTCTCTCCCTCCCTGTCCCTCTCCCTCTCTCTCTCTCGCTCTCTCTCTCTCTCTCTCTCTCTCTCTCTCTCTCTCTCCGCCCCCCCATCTTAAGCAACTATATAAGAAGTCTTGACTACACCAGGCTGCCTGGCAGGGGAGACTATAGGTACCCTCTCTGGCTGGCAGCCACACCTAAGCCCAGTCTTACAGCCATCCCACAATGGCCCTAGTATTTGTGTGAAGCCATCTTACACCATCCACATCTGTCCACCCATCAAGCAGTGGCTACCAAATAGCCTCTGTAAACACTACATTGGAACAGAAAAATTCCCGCAAGAGAACACTATCCAAATCCCTACCTCAAAAAACAAATAAACACAAGACAGCCAACTGTTTTAAACTGCTAGTTTGTAATGATTGTTACATGACAATAAATAACCAGGACAATTTTATGCCTTAGAAGCTTGTAAGAGGAGCCAGGGATTTAGCCAGTGGTTCTGGTGCCTGCCTCACAAGCACAAGGTCCCAAGTTCGATTCCCAGTATGCAAACCCAAAAAACAAAAACAAAATCATAGCCAGAGATTTAGCTCAAGTGATACCATGCCTACCTTGGAAGCATAAGGGCCTAAGCTCAATCCCTGGTATGAAGAAAGA
>PVIC010053917.1:0-11690 GCA_004025085.1 Thryonomys swinderianus
GCTTGCAAGGCAGGCACCTG
Source organism: Thryonomys swinderianus (assembly GCA_004025085.1). Lineage (NCBI taxonomy): Eukaryota > Metazoa > Chordata > Mammalia > Rodentia > Thryonomyidae > Thryonomys > Thryonomys swinderianus. Next base: position 21 of record PVIC010053917.1, read on the forward strand.
AACCACTGAGCTAAATCTCTGGCCCACTTTGATATATTTTTAAATCTGGATATTTGATCCATATGTACTTTAATATATGAGAAGAGATCTAATGGTTTTCTTCTAGATGCATTACCACTTGGGATGAGGTATACTTGACCTATATTCTTTATTTAAACATTAAGAAAGGAACACATGCTAATGGAACCTTTTAAAATATGTGATTGATTCTGAATTTCTCCCTAGGGGAATTATTGGTCTACAGAACTAAGTGTTTCTTGAGATTTCTGCTTAGACAGGCTTAAATGGTAAAGACCATTATAGTTTAAAACCTATAAAGACAGAAATCAGAGCAGGATCAGTGCCTCTTCTCAGCCACATGAGCATTCCCCCCTAACCCAGGGTCATTCCATGGGAGTGGCCCACCCAAAACCAGGGTCACGTTCAGCCTGCCCCACTCGCCAGAATCAACAAGGGCAAGGACTCTGTTCTGTTTCTGTCATAGCTTGTAGAAGTATCCTCATTAGGAGAACATGGCTATTCCAACAATAGATGAGGGAAACAGGAAAATCTCTGTGCATGACAAACATTTGAGATTTACTCAAAAAAAAATCTACCACAGAGATCTATCTAGAGACTTGTAACATACAAGAGTAACAAAAGAGTATTAGAAGACTAGAGATTTTACTTAACTATAGATCACATATGAAGAAAAGTAGAGGCCGTGTGCTTCCTCTGCCCCTCCCACATGACAGGAGGCACTGGGCTCCTTTACCCTATACCTCCTTATTATTTTGATAAGCAAAGTTAAGAGCTTCAAGTTTTCTGACAAATGAATTCATGAGTAGGGGAGAGAGAGAGAAAAGAAACTCAAACCATTGTGAAATCCTACTTTATAGGTGAAGATGCTAGGAGAAAATGAAGACAAAGACCAAAAAGCCAAGGAAATAAATAAATAAAAGCTATTTGACTGGACTTGTTTATTTATTTTTTTAAACCACTTGGCTGGCTCATGAAGAAAGATGTCACAGGCTGAGTCTGAGAGTCCCCAGGCTGCCTATGGCCATGCCACCCTGAATGGGCTGATCTCATTTGAGAGTTCCCGAGCAGAGGTAAGGAATACAACCATCCTTTTCACATAAATTGGTAGGTTCACTCACTCCTGTTGCAGAAAAAGAATTTTCAGGATACATCAGTCAAAAGAGGCATGAGAAAGATTTGTTAGAGATAGGTACCCGGTGCATGGAAGAGTAGAACGAAGTTCATGGAAATGAGGGACTATACAGTTCAGAAGTAGGATTCTTTTGTGTTTTGTGAGGTGGAAATCTGTGGAATTTGACAACCTATAGTCAGTCTTAGAGGATGGGAAAGGTGGCCCATTCATAGTGAGCTATTTCTATGTGAAATGCCAAAAGGGTGGTCCATTCCTGGAACCTTTTGCAAGTAAAAAGGAAAGGGCAGACCCACCCATTAGCAGCTAAAGAAGAGTTGCTAAGATTTGCTGTTTTGAGATAATAGAAGAAAAAATAAACCAAGCTTGTGTTCTAAAAGCAACAATTTTTCTTTAAAATGTAATTTTTTTAAACACCGATTTCCCTGATTCTCCTTTCTACTTAGCTTTATTTCTTCTGTCCTACCTCAGATATGTCTGATTTATAGCACTGGAATGTCCCTGCTCCCAGAAAAGAACTAGGTCAGACAAAACTCTCATTCTGCCATCCTGACACAGACTGGAAAGACCGGGGACAACCAGCAATACCTTTGTCCATGGACATTACCACCTCTTGGGATAAACTCCAGTGACCCTAGACATCATGGTTGAGTCAGTTCTGTTACTGGTAGACACAGTTTTAAGTTTCTTCTCTGGAAAATCTTTCAATGGATTGGAGGTCAAGGGGATCACAAGTCCAAGCTTCCTTACTCCTGCTTTGACATGTCAATTTAAAGGTCAAATGCTTAGGAATGAATCATCGCATAGTTTCCTACATCCTTACAAGGAAGAGGTTTACTAGTAAATTAAAGTCAATCTAGCTTCCCAGACAGGATGTTATCATTTATTGCAAGGGACAACAAAGAGGCCTGCCTAAAGTCTCCAAAGAAAGTCAAAAGTCTGAAGCAAGAAGGGCAACCTTACAGCCCCTAATACCCAAGCCTTATTCCCATACCCTGAGGAACTATTAAACTGGTCCTTCCTCAAGAGATCTAGTGGAAACCTATAAAAACTTTACATGGCTATTTATCACTTGAATCTTCACAGAATGAGGCTTGTTGGCTAAGATTAAAGATTCTGATTCAGTATATTCCTTCAAATTCGGGGGAGGTTCATGTTTCCAGTATTTTTGGGCACTTATTGTCAGAGACAAGAAACTTCAAATACATGTAGTTTATTTTAAAATCTAGAGTGTCACTCCTATTTTGGTACATATTTTGTTTTGAGGAATTATAGAAATTGTATAAACGCATCAATGTGGCAAGTACAGAAATCAGCAGAAAAGTTTGAACATTTGCTCCCTATTATTTACAATGAAAATTTACCTGCATGTATTTCCTCTTTCCTGCTTTACTCTTGGTCTTTTTGCTTCCATTCCTTAAAGAAAAGAAAACTGCCAACTTCTGGAAAGATGGTAGAGTGGTAACAAATCAGCCTCTCCAAGATTTTGGAATACAAGCACTGGAAAATAACAACTTGGGAAAGGAAAAAAAAAAAAAGTAGAGAGGTAGCTCCCTGGGACCAGGAAGGACCTGAAGAGAAAATTAGACCCTACAGAAAAACTGGAGAGAGAATCTACAATGCAGAAAAAGGCAGGAGGAACTCACATTCTTCTCCCTGGCTTCCAGCTCATGGTATGAGAGAAGATTGACTCTGTAGAGAAACAGTGAAAAAGGTGATTCTAGAGGTCTCTATGGAGAAAATACCAGTGGAATGGAGCAGTGGATGCTGTGCACTACAACAGAGAGTGGACAACTGCAGTTGAAGAAGTTTCTATGTCTCCCTGGGAAGGTGTATGTCATCAGACACCAATGGGGGAAGGAGCCTGGAATTAAGAGCAGCCATGAATCTTCTTTATCTTAGGGCTCCCAGTATTGAACTGCCACAGTGACTGGGTGAGATATCCATGGGAGATATCCATGGTCAAAGAGCCATGGACAAGCTAGCAAGAGACCCCAGAGTACAAGCTAAATGACTTAGGTTCCAACCCCACAAACAGACATCAGACTTCAGGGACGAGGTCAAGGTCATCACTAATGAGAGGCTATGTTGACAGTCACTGCCCTTGATATGATACCATGAGGAAACTATTTAGTCTCTGTGGTCTGCCTCCTGAACACCTTAAGCTGACTCTCATTTTCATATCCAAATAGATATTTTTGAGACAAGTCCTCACTACATAGCCCAGGCTGGCCTCACACTCAAGGCAATATTCCTGTCTCAGCCTCCCAAGTGCTGGAATTTTACAAGCACGTGTCACTATACCTGGTTCCAAAACAGTTTTTGAATGGTTTCAAATTTCAATGAGACCACAGTTGATCACAATCATATCTTCAGATAAACATCTGACCTCTGAACAGACAGGTTAATTTATAGTTTAGAAGATAAAGTATGAGTGAAGACATCCTTCCTGAATTCTATAATTATTTTCTCCAGGATTAATGTGAATTATTCAGCCAGATTCTAAACATCATTATAGCATTTCAAGCTTTAAATCACTGACCAAGAATGTATATTTGTCTCTCTGTGTGTTTGCATATTTAGCTAACTTTTCTACCTTTTAGATCAGAAGTTTGCTGAAATATGTAAAATAGGTATAGTTTAATGGAGATCTTCTGTCCCAAATGCCATATGAGCTACTTTACATTTAGTGTCTCACATAACAAAACGGTGAGGACAATATTGTTTCCATCTTAGATATGAGGAAAATTTAAGAACAAGGAACTTGTTAGTAGATACACAATATATGTGTTGAATATCTGAGCCTCTTCCATAGCATGTCACTGTCTCTGAAGTGTAGCATCTTGTCTCTTGCATATGAGTGCACAGAACAAGTAACTTCATGTATTAAAATCCATTGATCTCACTAAGTTACTGGAGCAACAAACATTCTGTTTGTATAGACCAGAGGGCATAGAAATTGACTCTCAACACCAACTAAAAACACAGTTACTAACCCCTTCTTGATCTTTTCTAGAAGTCTTAAATAAAAATATAGTTGAAGTCTCAGACATGAAGAAACAACTCATGCCATCTATATTGTCAAAGCAGGGCAAAAACCCTGGATGATTAGTATATTTTTGTATTCTTCAATTCTGATAACATTCTCAAAGACAGCCTCAAGTTAGGACATTCATTCATAATTTCACAGTTATCAAACATTGTACATGGCCAGACTCAGGCCTACTTTTGTTATACTTCCAAAAATATGACAAAATTCTTCAACTATTTCAGAAGTAAGGAAAGTCAATGAAATCATCCTTACTTCATAGTCTCCTTGAGGACAGAGTGAGATAAAACATGCACCAGGCTGGACTAGACCCGGCATCATCTGCGACCTCAGAGCAGACCCCACTCCACACCAGCACAGCCCAGTAAGGACCCAGGCCCACCAACCGGAGCTGGTGTCATTTGCAACACCCAGTGTGGCCCCAACTCCACCCGGAGCTGTGTGGAGACAGACCAGGAAAAATAAAAGTTGAGGGATATTTCTTTTTAACTAATGCGTCTAGCTCGGTATATTGTCATTGCTGATTTTGATGCTGTTGTTATCTTTTTATTCCTTCATTATGACATAACTATTTTTTTCTTATTTTCCTACCTTGCTGTCACTAAATCTGCCCAACTTTCTGGGGTTTTGCTCTCATTATTGCTTACATCTGTACAGAAAAGGGAATCTAGCTTCTGCTTTGCAATCTACTCCTAGATCCCTCTATTCACCTCTAGTCCCCATACCCTCTTCTACCTTCCTGACAGAAACAATACCCAGAAGTAAAAGACTCTTAGGCTGTCCTACTTCTTCTGTATTATTATAAGAAGGTGTGCAAAGTTTCCAGTGGTCTTACAGCATACAGTTGGCACTGTTTTATATGTGTCCATTTAGCCTTTGTTACCCGCTGGCACACATGAGGCTCTCAAGATTTATGTGATCTTTATAAATCTGCTAATCCTATTTCACTCTCCTGTGTCCCTACCTCACTGATTCCCCAGGGGTCTTTTATCCCCAAAGGGTTCTGGGGGCATATTTACAATCTGCATGTTGTATACACATGACTGATTAATTCTAAATTTTAGCATGTGGACACAGAAGTAACTCATGAGTTCAAAGTCTTCAGAACAGAAATTATCAAAACTTTTCATTTCATTTACAGTGTTCAATTCTGATATGGTACTGATTGTATTATGGTAACAAAGATGATGTGATTGTCCTGTTCAAATACCTCACATGATGTGTCAGAACTGAGAACTTTCAAGGGTCACTACAGTTTCAAGGTGTCACCTCCAAAGGGTCCCAAATAACAGAAACAAAGAGACTTGCAACAAACATTGCCATCACATCAGACAAAAAAATTAAATAACATTAGTACCAAAAAAAGAGTAGAAATGAAGAAATATTAAAAAAAAAAAACAGACACAAAGGTCACCAGCACAGGGAAATTCAGAGAAAAGGGAAATAGAACAAACTGAAGCTCAAACACCAGGTCTTTTTGAGATGGTAACTAAAGCAGATCTAGTAAAATGGAAATCAGAACTCATCTCAGAGATACTGTCCACAGTGAAGGTCATCATTAAAGAGGAGATCAGTGAGATGATAGAATCCAAAATAGCAGAAGCAATGGAACCTTTTAAACAGCTCCAAGCAGAGCTCCAGGCAACGATGAAGGAGAATGAAAGTTCCCAAAGTAGGATGAATGAAGCAGAGAACTGAATCTCAGACCTAGAGGACACCATAGCAGCCAATGAACTGGAAAGATATAATCTATGGAAAAGGGCAAGGGACCATAAGAAATCAATCCAACAGCTCCTAGATGACTCAAAGAAAAATAACATGTGATTGATCGGAGTCACTGAGGAAGCAGGAGACACTGCAAAAGACAAAAAAAAAAAAAAACCTGTTGTCAGAGATAATGGCAGAAAACTTCACAGGAAAAGAATTGAACATAAGATTAATGAGGCCTATAGGTCTCCAAAAGTCCATAACATAAAAATATCTACACCTAGATATATAATTATCAAGGTTCCAGATATACATCAAAGGAATGAAATACTGAACTCAGTGAAAGAAAGGAAGAAAATAAAATACAAAGGGAAGCCCATTAAGATCACAGAAGACTTTTCAACACAAACACTCAATGCAAGGAGAGCCTAGAGGGAAGTGTTTTAAGCATTACAGGAAAACAACCTCCAGCCTAGACTGTTGTATCCTGCAGAACTATCTTTCAGAATAGATGGGGAAATAAGGTACTTCCAAGATAAAGAACACCTCGAAAACTTCACAATTATGAAACCTGTACTCCAAAACATTCTAAAGAACATCTTGGGGAAAAAAAAAACTCAGAAAATTTGATACACATGAGACCCAGCAAAGTGAATTCACTCAGGCAAACAAGAAATTAAATGGAAAAGGGGAAAAGCAAAGAAGAAAAGAATCAAGAACAGGGAAACATGACAGCTCTGAATATGTCCATATCAGTCATAACCATTAATGTCAATGGACTCAATGGGCCAATTAAAACACACAGACTAGCAGATTGGATCAAGAAGCAAGATCCTACAATCTTCTGCATACAGGAAACACACCTAATTCAGAAGGAAACCCATAGACTGAAAATAAAGGGTTGGAAAACAATCCTTGATGCCATAGGAAACTGCAAAAAAGCAGGTGTAGCTGTCTTGTTTGCAGATAAAATAGATATCAAACTCAAACAGATTAAGAGAGATAAGAATGTCACTATATTCTCATACAGGGAACTATCCAAGAGAAAGAAATAACAATCATAAATATTTCTACACCAAACTTGAATGCACCCAACTATATAAAACAAACATTACTGGACATGAAAAACCAGATAACCACTAACACAACAGACGTGGGTGACTTTAATATGTCATTTCACAAATTCACAGATCAACTGGACAAAGAATCAATAAGGAAATACTTGAGCTAAATCAAACTTTTGAGCAAATGGGCTTATTTAATGCCTACAGAGTACTTCACCCTACAAAGTCAGAATATACATTCTTCTCAGCTGCTCATGGATCATTCCCCAAAACACTTCACATCCTAGCCCATAGAACAAGCTTATGCAAATGCAAAGGAATTGAAGTTATCCCCTGCATACTATCAGACTATAGTGCCTTGAAACTGGAGCTGAATTGCAAAAGAAATTCCAAGATCCTCACAAACACATGGAAATTGAACAACACTCTGTTAACCAACCAATGGGCCAAAAAAGAAATTAAAGAAGAAATTAAACAATTTCTACAACTAAACGACAACCCCAGCACAACATACAGGAATTTATGGGACACAATGAAAGCAGTTCTGCGAGGGAAATTCATAGCAGTGAATGCCTACACTCAGAAAATAGAGCAAACTGAAATAAACAATCTAATGATGAACCTCAGACAATTAGAAAATGAGGAGCAAGACGAACCCAAAGCTCGTACTAGGGAGGAAATTATAAGGATCAGAGCAGAAATCAATGCAATGGAGACAAGGAGAACAATACAAAGAATTAGTGAATCGAAGAGTTGTTTCTTTGAAAGGATATAAGATTGACAGACCCTTAGCCAACCTTATCAAACAAAGGAAGGAAAAGGCTCAAATCCATGCTATTAGAAATAAAAATGGGGAAATCACCACAGATTCAAAAGAAGTCCAAAGGATAATAAACATGTATTTTGAAAATTTGTACTCCAAGAAGATGGAAAATCTAGTAAGAAATGGATACATTCCTAGGCATACATGAACTTCCAAAGCTGAATGAAGAGGATATAAGCATGTTAAACAACCCGATATCAAACTGGGAAATTGAAAATGTAATGAAAAACCTACCAACAAAGAAAAGCCCTGGTCCTGAAGGCTTCATTGCTGAATTCTACAAAACTTTTAAATAAGAGTTAATGCCAGTACTTCTCAATCTTTTTAATAAAGTCAAAAGGGAAGAAGTACTCCAAAAATCATTCCTTGAAGCAACCATCACCCTGATTCCAAAGGCAGAAAAAGATCCAATCAAAAAGGAAAACTACAGGCCAATCTATCTAATGAACACTGATACAAAAATCCTCAAAAAAATACTGGCAAACATAATGAAGAGAGTTATCAAGAAAATTATAGACCCTGATCAAGTTGGATTTATCCCAGGGATGCAAGGCTGGTTCAACATATGTAAATCAATAAATGTAATATACTATATTAACAGACACAAGGACAAAAACGATATGATCATCTCAATAGATGCAGAAAAAAATATTTGACAAAATCCAACACCCACTCATGATCAAAACCCTATAGAGAATCAGGATGGAAGGACTTTATCTCAATTTAATACAAGTTATTTATGTGAAACCAACAACCAGCATCATACGTAATGGCCAAAAGCTGAAACCTTTTATACTAAGATCAGGAATGAGACAAGGATGCCCACTGTCACCACTCTTGTTCAATATAGTGCTGGAAACAGTAGCCATAGCAATCAGGCAGGGCAAAGATATAAAAGGAACAAAGATAGGCAAGGAAGAAGTTAAACTGTCATTATTTGCTGATGATATGATACTCTATGTAGAGGATCCTAAAAACTCAACCAAAAGACTGCTAGACTTAATTACCAAATGTAGTAGTGTTCCTGGATACAAGGTCAATGATCAAAAAATCAATAGCCTTTGACTACACAAACAACAGACTCACTGAAAGAGAAATGGGGGAGTCAATTCCTTTCACAGTAGCACCCAGAAAAATGAAATGTCTAGGAATCAGCCTAACAAAGGAGATGAAAGACCTCTACTCTGAAAACTATGAGACTCTGAAAAACGACATAGAAAAGGAGATCACAAAGTGGAAAGACATCCCTTGTTCCTGGGTCAGGAGAACCAACATCATCAAAATGGCCATATTCCCACAACTACTATACAGATTCACTGCAATTCCAATTGAAATTCCAATGCTATACTTCACAGAGCCAGAGAAAATCATCCAAAAATTCATCTGGAACCACCAGAGAACTAGACTAGCAAAAGCAATTCTAAGCAACCACCACATGGCAGGGGGTATTATAATCCCCAATTAAAACTGTACTATAAAGCCACTGTGATAAAAAAAAAAACTGCATGGTACTAGCAAAGTAACAGACCCAAGGACTGGTGGAAGAGATTAGAAGATTCAGGAACAACCCCGGATACACTAAGCCACCTTATCTTTTACAAAGGAGCCAAACACCCTCAATGGAGGAAAGACAGCCTCTTTAACAAATGGTGCTGGATAAACTGGGCCAAACCCAGTTAAAATTAAAGGTAGACCTATCTCTTTCACCGTGCACAAAACTAAATTCACAAAGAATTTGAGACTTAAACATTAAAACAGAAAAAAATAAGCCTGCTGGAAAACAGATTAGGTAGAACTCTTGGAGACATTGGCTTAGGCAGAGACTTTATGAATAAAACCTCTATAGTACAAGAACTAGCAGAAACACTCAACAAATGGGATCTCATCCTACTGAAAAGCTTTCGCATAGCAAAAGAAATCACTGGCACCACTAAAAGACAACCAACAACATTGGAAAAAAATCTTTACTAGCTGTTTATCAGACAAAAGGCTATTATCTACAATATATAAAGAACTTAAACAGATCAGCCTTCTCAAGTTTAAAGACCCAATTCAAAAATGGGCATCTGAAATGAACAGACACTTCTCAGAGGCAGAAGTCAAAGCAGCTAAGAAGCATATGAAGAAATTTTCAACATTACTGGTCATTCAAGAGATGCAAATGAAAACAACACTGAGATGTCATATCATTCCACAAAGAATGGCTGCTATTACAAAATCAACCAACGATAAATGCTGGTGAGGCTGTGGGGAGAAAGGAACTTTTCTCCACTGTTGGTGGGATTGCAGACTTGTGAAACCATTGTGGAGATCTGCTTGGAGGTTTCTCAGAAAACTAGGACTAGGGTTCCCATTTGACCCTGCTATCTCCCTGCTAGGAATATACCCAAAGAAATTTTAAAAGTCACATTTGAAAGACAGATGTACATCCTTGTTCACAGTAGCGCAGTTTGTGATAGCTCAATTTTGGAAACAACCCAAATGTCCATCAACTGGAGAGTGGATAAAGATGTGGGTTTTTTTTATAAAATGGAGTATTATTCTGCCATAAAGAATGATAAGATTCATTCACTTATGTACAAATGGGTACACCTGGAGGACACATTAATAAGTGAAATAAATAGATCACAGATAGGCAAATACTGGATCTTCTCTTTGATATGAGTACCTGTAGATGTAAATGAGCTCTAGAAAGTATGACAGTCTTTGTAGAATTGGAAATTTCCAAAGGAAATTTGGTGTGGGAATGTAATGAGGGGATGGAATAAGTATGATTCTGAAAGAAAATAAAAGTGCATGTATGTAGGGGCTGGGGAGATGTGGCTGGGTAGGGATGTAGGTAAAAATGAGAATTAACTTGTGTAATATACTGGTACAAATTCCCCAATGTTGTGTGTGATTGTGAGATGTATGTAAAATGTACCAGTAAAGAATTCAATTTAAAAAAAAAAAAAACATGCGCCAGCTTGAAAAAAGAGAAAACAACTGACTAGAAAAGTTGACAATCAAATATAAAATGGAATATGATAAGGTTATGGATGATGAGTCTTTTTTACATTTATGATTGATAAGCACTTTATATTTATCAGTGCTATTTTTGTCTGCTTTTTTTTTTGTACTGTGGTAGTCACAATGAAATTAGAGTTCTCCCCCTCCTTACAAAACTATGTAAAAGATGTAAGGAAGAGCTGTTTAAAGGATAGACCAATGTCAAGAAATTCTCTCCTATTGTGTTGTGCCCTTGAACAGAGTATGGTTTTTTTTTTCATAAGTATGAAATTCACAAAAAGGTGCTAACATTTAAATAGTGCCTTTTTATCATGCTAGGTTTTGGATTTGGGGTGATGTTGTTGTTTTTGTTGTTTTGTTGTTTTGCAGTACTGGGGATTGAACTCAGGCCCTTATGCATGCAAGGTTGGTGTAGTACCACTTGAGCTAAATCCCCAGCCCTCATGATAGGTTTATATTAAATTATGGTACATTATATCAAATTGTAGGATTTTAGTCTTTTGTTCTACTAAAACAAAATAATCTTGACTGAGTAACTTATAAATGATAGAATTTTTTTTTTCCTTAGAGTTCTGGAGGTTAAGAAGTTGAAGGTCAAGATGGTAAAACATCGTTATCTGATAAAGGGTGCTCACTCCTTCCAAGATTGTGCCTCAAGAATGCATTCTCTATGGCAGAGTAATACTCCATTTTGTAAAAAAACCACATCTTCTTTATCCACTCTCCAGTTGATGGACATTTGGGTTGTTTCCAAGATTGAGCTATCATGAACTGAGCTGCTATGAACAAGGGTGTACATCTGTCTTTCCAATGTGAGTTTTTAAATTCTTTTGGGTATATTCCTAGCAGGGGTATAGCAGGGTCAAAT
>PVIC010053918.1:0-11700 GCA_004025085.1 Thryonomys swinderianus
TGTCTCCACACCCAACATTATATGTGGTTTCCAGGGATCGAACTCAGAACCTTGCGCTTGCGAGGCAGGCGCCGGAACCACTGAGCTAACCCTCCGGCCCAACCCAATGGCTTTTGACAGAAAAGTAGATAAAATGTGGTCTGTATTTACAGTGGAATATTACTCAGTGTTAAAAAGGAAGGAAATCCTGTTATAGTTTAAATGTGGATGAACTTGTAGGGTATTATGCTGAGTCAGATAAGCCAGACACAAAGGGACAGATACCTTGTAATTACACTTACATGCGATAACTAAAGTAGTCAGTTTCCCAGAACCAGGAAATAAAGATAAAGGCAAATCATACATTGGATATAGAGTTTCAGTTTAGGAAAATGAAAAAGTTCTAGAGATCCATTTCAACGTGAATGTACTTCACATTGTTGAATTATACACTTAAACATAGTTATGTTGTTACATTTGGGTTTTTTTCTATAATTTAAAAAAAATTCCCCAGTGAATTACATCTAGTTATTGAATCTTTTTACTTGATAAGAAAACTTTAAATGTTTGATATCCTGGGCCAGGCATTTAGCTCAAGTGTACAAGGAGCCTGAGTTTGATCCCCAGTACTAACAGTACTTATTAAGGGAAGATGGAGCCTTAAGTCATTTGAAGCTTGAACTGGTAAATTTATGAGTGTGGACCTTCTATCTTCTCACCTAATAAAATTAAAGGATTATACTCTGATTTCTAACGCTACTTCCAATTCTAAAGTCTCGCGGCTCAACATTCTCATAAATATCTGTCCCTTTCTGTTTGTGGAAACTACCAAGGCATGTTAGAATAGATTACTCTTAAACCCAGTTTTCCTTGTATATATTTCACCCAACTCATAACTCTGCAGAGTTTAGGCTGTGCCTGACTCCAGTTACATGCTGGTATTTATACTATCATAAATCCCTAAAACTCTTAGTCTGATGCTTCCACTAACAGCAACTTGAATTATTTCATTCATTTTATTGGTATATCCTGCTGTCAACCTACGAGTTGTTATCAGTACTAGAGCAGTTCTCTGATGAAGCCATCTTTTTCCAAGAAAATGAAGTTCTAGTTGAAGAGCAGTAATATAACTTACACGCCAGAGAATGATCCGGGTGCTTCCCCACCCCCACCTAAATGTCAGTCCAGTGCTAGCTTCCTCTTTGTTGGACTTCTGTTCCCTGGCTGGCTTCTCAGCTACCTCAAACACAGTTTTGTTGAATCAGCCAAAGGCAATATTTTGCAGTGCCACACCCATAGTTTCTTTCCCCAGCTATTTATTGAGTGCTTATTCTATGCCATGTAACTAGGAATTGATTTGACAGGAGACAAAGGAGGATGGGATTATAAGGCCCATCAGAAAACTTCAGTTCTTTGTCATTATAGCTTTGTTCGGTTCTAGATTGCATCTGTTCTCTCATTTAATAGACCAGAAAGAGTTTAAAAGTATATCTCAATGGCACTTTCCTCTGTGCCTGTATAGATCAACTAAGATTAGACCAAACGAACAATTTACATATTTATATAAAGCAGTCAGAAGCAGGGGAGATGTAAGTACTTTGTCTTGGACTTCAGTAAAAATCCTGCGGAAGGCAACCTAAATTTAGTGACCAGAACTGATCCCCAAGTAAACCCTGCATCTTTTACATAAATGGAGTTTTTCAGTATGAATGAAAAGTTCCCTACGACCCCTGTCAAAGTTCAGGAACGTGGAACAGTACGAAGAGCTGTTTGGTTGAATAGCTACACCTGTGTGTGGCATGCAGTTTTTCTGTCTGTTCGATATATAGCTCTTCTTCAGGCCCTTCATAGAAGAATGTAAACTAATTCTTCCTTCCTGCTCTTTTAGAAAGTCCCGTTAGTGCTCAAGCCGTAGCAGTAGTGTCCCGCTCTAGAGTTACTGTGCAAGGGCTGCTTCTCCTGTGGTCCGAGCTGTCCCTTGACTCTGCATGCCCAGGCTTCACTTGCACAAAGCTAGAGCCCATCTCCTTTGTAGCAGACTACTGTCTTCTGCACCTTTTGTATACAAAAGTAGTTTTTTACTGTATTCCAAAGAGCAGAAAAGCCCACAAAGAGTGCTAATTTATAGAAAATGCCTACGGAAGTTTCTCTGGGGACTTTGCGCGTGAGGCCCACCCAGCTCCCATTTCGAGGCCACAGCCGTTCACCTTGGAATGCCCCGAGGAACCATGTCACAAGCAGGGATCATGACTTAGCACAGCGGTGTCGCAGACGAGAATGCACAGGAGCTCTCACCACAGTCAGACAGATGTTTGCCTCCTGCTGCGGGAGGGCTGCACACCCCACAAGAGACCGCTGCCGAGGAGGAGGGAGGCGCTGGGGATACACATCGCCATTGCTTCTGGGCCCAGCTCTGCACCATATGCTTGGAACTCGATGTCTCAGTTTCTCCTAACAGCAGCCTGGTGAGATAGACACCATGACATTCATTCCCAAGAGAGGAATTTCAGACATGGCATGTCTGAGTCATTCTCCAAGGACACACAATGGGGAGCGTCGCGAGCCACATCCATTCTCTGGTGAAGCAGCTCTCAGAAGAGGATTTCCAGTGCGTGGGAGGCAAAAGTAAGTTCCCGTGAGGTCGAAGGCAGCTAGCAGTGAGTCTTACGTTTCCTTCTCTGAGCATTCACTTAGCATCTTATCAGAAGGTGCCAGCTTGGGCTGGGGAGTTAGCTCAGTGGTTCCAGTGACTGCCTCACAAGCTGAGGTCTGGAGTTCAAGCCCTGATAGCAGAAAAAAATGTGGCAGCTCAGTGTGTGTAGACACATGAAGAGTTGGATCCCTAGAAGCCATGTTCCTGCATCTTTTCTCACAAAACCTCTTTGCCGTGAAAAGAAGGGAATAGCCACGCTCTGCAAGTGCGAGGACTCTCCGGCTTCTTCAAGTGTTTGCCCAGAATCTGCCACAGACCTGAAGGTTGCAGCTCCAGTTGCACTGTCCTGGCAGGCCCTGACCGCAGTGCCCCTCAGCGGACCCCTTTGGGTGCCTCGCTGCATGGCTCTCCTTTCAACTCATCAGAGTCGAAGGTGACAGAGGAAGAGTGTCACATCTTGTAGGAAAGGTGACCAAAGGGATCCCCCTTGCTCAGGTTGATTTGTGTTTCTGTTTCACATCCCCGTAGTGAGAGGGAGCAGGCCGGCCGGGTCCTCTGGGGAGGCATGCCACTTCCGGAGCACAGGGTTTCCTCTTCAGACTGAGTGGATTTTACCTGCGTATATGTGAAGGGTACTTCGGTTGGTCCTGTTGGAGGGGTTTCTCCACATTACACATCCCTCAGTCTAGAAAACCATGTGGAGGTCCCTGCCCAGACATAAGAGACGTGGTAAGAGAAGAGGTTTTGATGTTTGGTTATGATACTTGGTCTGAAAACATTGCCAACATTCAGCTTTTCATTAAACGCTGATGAATACCATCTTTTTTGATTCTCGCAGCAGAGCTTCTGTACCACCGAGCCCACAGCCCTGCCAGCCATTCACTTAAGTGAATGTTAGTTTTGTACTACCATTTCAGAAATACACCAAGTACCAAGCGACGTATCTGAAATTTCATACCCTCTTCAGTCTGGTAATTAAGGCTGATTGTTTGATGAACTGATCAGCTACAAGTAATAAGAGTTCTAAAAAATTCTCTTAAGATATACCATAATGGGCTGGAGGGTTAGCTCAGTGGTTCCGGCGCCTGCCCTGCAAGCTCAAGGTCCTGAGTTCGATCCCCGGTAACCATATACAATGCTGGGCATGGAGACTCACACCCACCAGCAATCAATACCACACACCACAGTGCCGGGTGTGGTGGCTCACACCTGTCATCCCAGCACTCAGGAGGCAGAGACAGGAGGATTGCTGAGTTCGAGGCTTGCCTGGACTACATAGTGAGCTCAGAGCCAGCCTGAACTACAAAGCGAGACCCTGACTCAAAAAGGAAAAATAAAAAAATGAGGGGGGTGCGGTGATTTCTAAGATCCTCCTGGCAAGTGAAGCGCGGAGCTAAGAGTAAGCAGGCTTCTCCCACAGCTGCTGCAGTTCAGTGGCGAGGGAGCACGTTCCTGAGCCACCTGTGTGGATGTAGATGTACCACAGAGCCCAGTAAGTTGTGTCCCGCTGTCCTTCTCCCCACACCCCGGCCTTCACGCCCGCTTCCTCCTGGAGGTGTGGAGGGGCTGCGAAGGCCTCTTTGTGCCTGACGTTTTCTGACTGAACAGAAATGATGATGCCCCTTGAGCTCCACAGGCATCCCCATGGGTGCTGGATTTGGGTGCAGAGTGGGCCGCGTCACTGGCCACCCGCGCTGGCGGACGGCACGGCAAGGCTGTCGCTGGCTTACATAACACCAGTTATGTAACGTGTCTCTCCACGGTCTGCCTGGCAGCGGGCTAAGTTGAGAAAAGCCTTTGGCCACACTTCCTGAAAGCTTTTAACACCCAGTGCTGGCAGGAGTGTGACGTGGATAGTGGCGACTTCAGGGAGCCCCAAGCTGTGAGGCAGAGACTAACCCCTCCCGGGGTGACAGGGTGTGGATCCCCTTATTGCTAATGAGCTTTCCTCCCCTGGGACTCGGCAGAGCTAGAACAAGAAGGGTGGGGAAGAAAGCAAAAACATAGTTTCCTGGTTCTGGAAACGGGTCCATTTTAGCAGAGTAAGGCTAGGTGTCTCATTTTTAAATAATTCTTCACTGTTATTTAAAGTTTGCAGCTATGTAGCTGTCCATTTTTTCTACAGTATTATTTTTCTGACTGAAAATAACGTTAGGAACTCAGCCCATTTGTTTTCTCCAGCACGTCTCCCTCATGGGCAGGTTAAGGAGCCATTCAGAAAACACTTGCTCCTGCCTGCTTTCTACCACGTACAGCCTGAGGAGCAGCAGTGAGAGGCAGTGAGCTCCAGGGACTGAGCAGAACCTGCTTGTCCTGGACCCCGCCTGCCGGAGGCACAAAAGCACTGGTCAGGGCTGCTCTCTGTGCTGGTTGTCATCTCTGGCTCTGTAAGCTCGGGCAGTTGCCTTTCTGTGGGGCTTGGTTTCCCTGGTCTATAAAGTGGCTCATTGCCCGCTGTGTGTGTATGAAGCACGCAGCATGGTGCGTGGCCCACGACAGAAGTTCCTAAGTGAGAGGCAGGCACAGCACTGTCAGTGCCTCGGATCATCGCTCACAGACCCGTGTGCTGGGATTGCCCTGGTGAGGACGTTCCCGGGGTGGGTGAGGCTCTGAGCCCCACGCAGGGAGCAGCACCCGCCTGTCTTCCAGGCCGTTCTGTCCTGTGGCCACGCCTGAACTGACCACACAGCGGCCCTGCCAGTGTGCAAGCTCTGGGCACAGGGCGCGTTATAATATAGGTCGAACCCCCTCCAAAAGCCTTGCAGTGCTTTAGGGGAAGCTTTGAAGACTAAATTCCAAGTGGTGGTTTCAGTCTGAAATATTTATTGCATGCTGATAATTGTTTCCACTGAATAGAAGCAGAAGGGCTGAGACGTTCAGACTACGCGATCTTTTCTTTCCGCTGTTCCTGTCACACTGCAGACCACTAAGCAGTGAAGTGACAGACAGGATGCAGGGAAACTAGTAGCAGGAAGGCCAAGTTGGCAGTTGGAAGTTAGACCCGAGGGCGCCTTGAACAAAGGTGTCCCGAGTGCAGCAGCCGGGAGGCAGAGCAGCATCCCTGCGGTCCTAGCAGACAGCTCTTCCAGACCGAGGCTGTGGGGGCGAAAGGCCCGATTCAGTTATCTCAAGTTTTTTGTGCTACGTGTCTCAGGATCTGTCGTAAGCACTGCAGCATGTCCCCTGCAGTGACTACCAGAGTGTGGTTTGTGCAGGGCAGTGGCGTCAGGACACCCTCCACCCTGGAATACCAAACCTGCAGGTGCTCAAGACCCTTGTGCTAGCTTCAGACTCCTGGACTCCAGCGATCCTCCTGCCTCATTCTACCAAGTAATAGGGACCGCAGTTGTGCCCTGCTGTCCTAGACTGACAGTCACCTGACCCCACACATGCAGAACCTGTGGAAGCTCAGAGTGGGCCACACAGGGCTGAAAGGGAGGAAGCTCAAGATAGATATGTGAGAAACGTGTTTGTTTCTGGTGCTGGAGATCAAACTTAGGGCCTCGTGTTAGACCATCTTCCTACTGCTGAGCTATGTCCCTGCCTACTTTTTTTTCTTGACTATCTGAGATATAATTGCCCAGCCTGTCCTTAAACTTGAAATTCTCCTGCCTCAGCCTCCCTAGTAGCTGATATTACCCACATGTGCCACTGTACCTGAAAATGAATCTCTTTTCTAAATGCACAGGAAGAACAGGTTTCATGTATACATGTTCAACACCTGGTTCCACAGAGGTAGGCAACTACTACTTGTTTATGTAACTTTTTATTAGGATTGTGTGCATTTAACCTCTTGGGGAGCCAGATATGGTGTTCAAGCCTGTAATCTCAGCACTCAGGAGGCAGAGGCAGGAGGATTGCCCAAAGTTCAAGGATTGCCTGGGCTACATAGTGAGTTCAAGGCCAGCCTAAACTACAAAGCAAGACCTTGTCTTCAAAAGGTAAAATAAAAAAACAAGAATAAACAAAAAATAAACTCCTAGGGAAAGAGATTATCCTGCCTGTCTCCACACTCTTCAGTGTCTTTCCATACTGATGGTGCTTAGAAAATATTGTCAAGTTAATTGTATGCTATAATTTCAAAGGATTGTATTATACATACTTGAATTTCTCAGTAGTGCTCCAGTATCATTCATTGTACTTTTGCAAAATCCTTTCTCAGCAAAACAAAAAGTGTTAAGCCAGTAACATTTCTCTATATAACATTAGTTTTCATGGAGAACTAATGAAACCTGCACCATAACTGTGGGGGCATTGGGCACCCAGGACCTGCAAACAAACGTACAGCAACCCACAATACTTTGGGCCCTCATTTCCCCCTGAGGCCTGTGTTGAAGGCTTAGACCTCCATTGGCCAAGATCAGAGGTAGTGGTGTTAAAGGTTACTGTGGGAATGGAGCATAGACACATGGAGACGAAAGTCAGGGAGGAAAAGACAGTTTTACTTCCAGTTCCCGTGGGGGTCAGACCACACCAGTTAGTGCCCAGAAGGTCTGGCCCCAATCCTCATTCTGTTTTTATTAATATATAGTTTTCTACTCTTATTTCATTCTTTCATGGCTGAATCAGATTTTAACAGATGGTTACATTCTTGTTAACAGTCTTTGTTATAAGCAGGGTAAAACTTGTTTAAATCCATTGTCCAGCCTCCAGGCCAGACCGTCATGTACATCAGTGAGGAGTTAGCATAAACTGATAGTTACCAACTTCAAAGGGTCAAGGAAGCAGCCTAACAGGAATAAACAGTTCACATTTTTTTAAATTCATAGTAGCTAAAGTGAACAGAGTAGAAGTGCCCTTTTTATATTTTAACCAAGTTCACTGTGCCCTTTACACTTGACAGCAGCTGGAGTATTCAGTTCACAGAGGCTGGTGGTTAACCGGATGTGGTAAAGGGTCTACAATCAGGAACCAGGCTTACAGCAGGCATTTCTAATCCACATGTTTTTCTAATATTCCCTCCCTTTGTCTTAAAGCATTTGGGGGTGGCCAGAGATTTAGCTCAGTGGTTCCGGCACCTGCCTAGCAAGCGCAAGGTCCCTGGTTCAATCCCCGGTAACCACATACAACAATACCCGGTGTGGTGACTCACACACAACAGCAACCAGTACCACATACCACAGTGCCAGGCATGGTGGCTCACACCTGTAATCCCAGTACTATGGAGGCTGAGGCGGGAGGATTGCTGAGTTTGAGGCTTGCCTGACCCTGTCTCAAAAAAAAAAAAATGTTTTTTAATTTACTTGCTTTTCTCTAACAGTGGAAGAATAGTACAACATGTTATTCCTCAAGAATATGTTTTCACAACTAGAACAGTTTTAAATAACAGTTTTATTGAGATAAAATTCATATATCACAGAATAGACATTTAAACCCTATAAGCCAGTATAGATTCAAAGTCCATTACAAGAATCAGTTTTAGATTATTTTCACTACCCTAAAAGGAAACCAAGCCAGGCATGGTAGCTCATGCCTATAATCCCAGTATTCTGGCAGACTGAGGCAGAAAGATAGCAAATTTAGACTTGCCTGCACATTTTAACAACTTAGCAAAACTGTTTCACCCAAAATAATTTTATATAAATGTACATACTTTATATATTGGCTGAGTATGTAGTTTAGTGTAAAGGTCCTAGGTTCAATCCCCAGTACTATCTTTAAAAAAGGAAATACCATATGCATAATAGGGATTTGCCATTTCTACCTCTGCCCAATCCACAAGTCTACTCTGGAAGTCTTAACCAACTTTGTTTATGTGGATTTACCTATTTTGGATATTGTATGTAAATGGAATTTATTCGTGCCCAATTGTCAGCCTTTTAGAGTCCTGATTCTTATTTACAATTCTAATGTCATTTACAGTGCTTCTTCTTTTAAACATCATCTTCAGTCATTTTTTATGAAAAATTGTTGGCCTCTATATCCAGGAAGTACTTGCACCTAAGTGTTTTACTAGCACTTGAAACCTACCATAAGCAAAACCAAATTGTTATCTTTCCTTCAACAAATTTTTCTTTCAAATCCAATGATACATGTGTGACTGTGCCAGCAGGCAGCCTGGGACACTCCCATCAGGTGTCACAAGTCACCCAATGGGTCAGTCATGCACGTACCACCAGTGGTTCAAGCCAGGAGGGAGGTAACCCATTCAAATCAAAGCTACCTACCGGCAAAACATGTCACAGCCCACCATGAACATGTGAATTCTGCCATTTTCTCCGTATCCCAGCTCAAGTCCACCTTTCCTTGTACATAGAGAATGGAACTTTGTGTTATGCACGTAAAATAAATCCAAGAATCTGTTTAGTTTCTTCAAAATGCAAAGTGCTTCTGAATATTAAAGTCTCTTCTAAGATGTTACCCTAAAAGGTGCCTATTTCCTTAGGTTCTGGTTGGCACGTGCTGTCACATAATAATCAGGTACCACTTGCTCAAGCCCTTAGCCAAGCTGTTGGCTAAAGCAATGTGAGCTGTTCTTGGACACTCCCCTTGTCTACCTCATGAGGAACCACCAGGGAGCGTTCTGTTTGGTCTGTAGGATTTCACTTGGAATGTGCTAGAAATTCCTGTTGACTCCCTGCTCGTCTGTTTAAATAATCAAACTCAAAATGTGAAAGCACCCTTTGTTTCCTGGCAGCCTCGTTTCTCTCTGTGTCATCGCGGCTACATGTGTATTGATGGGCATCACTGTCTGACTGCTTGTGTCAGAGCACTTTGGGAAGCTCATCAGTCTTGTGTTTTTCTAATTGACATCAATAATATGTTTGCATTTATCAATATTTCCTAATTGCCAAGTTATGGCAGTGGAACTTCTGTAATAAATCAAACCACAGATAACTTCAGACATTAGGACTTAAGATTCCTGTCAATACTTTGATATATTGTAAATTGCTTTTGTAAGGAATTATTTTCCTATGAAAAAGAAATTGTTCAGAGGCAGGAGAATTGCTGAGTTTGAGGCTTGCAAGACCCGGTCTCAAAAAAACAAAAAAAGAAAGAAACTGTTCAGGAAGAACAAAGAATATATTCATTGTCACATTATAAAATTAAGTTAAAGAACCAAATCAT
Organism: Thryonomys swinderianus; assembly: GCA_004025085.1. Taxonomy (NCBI): domain Eukaryota; kingdom Metazoa; phylum Chordata; class Mammalia; order Rodentia; family Thryonomyidae; genus Thryonomys; species Thryonomys swinderianus. The sequence continues at coordinate 9,701 of PVIC010053918.1, forward strand.
CCCAATGTTACTAGAGAAGTAGGACAACTTTTTTTTTTTTTTGCGATAGGGTCACACTTTGTAGTTCAGGCTGGCCTGAGCTCACTATGTAGCCCAGGCAAGCCTGGAACTCAGCACTCCTCCTGCCTCTGCCTCCCGAGTGCTGGGATGACAGGCGAGAGCCACCACACCCAGCACTGTGGTGTGTGGTATTGATTGCTGGATGGGCGTGAGTCACCACGCCCAGCATTGTATGTGATCACCAGAATCAAACTCAGGGCCTTGCTCTTGCAAGGCAGGCGCCAGAACCACTGAGCTAAATCTCCAGCCCTACACACACACACACACACTTGCAAGGCAGGCTCTGGAACCACTGAGCTAAATCTCCGATCCTGCACACACACACACACACACACACACACACACTTTAACTTGCCCAGTCTGCCTCACTGACTCCAAGAGCTATTCATTTTAGGTAACTGAGTCATAGAATCAGGATTTCTAACTGCACTGTGTCCCGGGACAGTGTTGCTAACACAGAAGCCTTCCAGGGATGTCAGAGGAAGTTGACCTGTTTAAAGTCATAGTTTCTGGAATTAGAAGTTCAGAATCAAATGAAAAAGACTAGTTATGTGTATGTCCAAATGTGTATGTTGGGGAGTGATTGTAATTAAATATCATTTAATTACATTTTCAATGTCAGAGCCTATTAGAGCCATCATACTCAGTTGATTCCCTGTTAAGATAGAGGAGAACAGTTACCCATGCCACTATAGACTACAAATGAGTTTTCTTCCAAATAAAGTTTTTTCCATGTAGAGTTACTTTGTGCTAAAATACATCTACATTCAAGGACATTTAGGGTTCTCAACTATTAAAAAGTGTTGAGCATTCTCACTTTGAGCCAAATTGGTTTAAAAAAATTAAAAGCCTCAAGGAAATCAATTGCTTTGAGTGTATTAAGGAATTTACCAAGTCCCCAGTGCTGTCTTCTCAGTGTGCTTAGTTTAATACTTTATTATTCCAAAGTAAATGTAGAGCTGATTCTGGGAACTCTGTGAAAAATTTAAAACAAGGAAGAGATGATCCCTTTGTGCAATATATGAAACAAATTAGAAAGCATGAGACTGAACTCAAATCTGGTCTTGTCATTAAATCCCTGGAGAAGCTTGGGGATATTATATAACTTCTCTTCACTGTCTATTAAGTGAAGTCACTTAAGTGTCTTCTACCAAAGTGTCAGTCTACTTTGCTAGACCAGTAAAGAAATCTTTCATTGGGCCCATTTTTCTGATATAGAGGTTTCCTGAATACAGAATTTCCGTGAAAATGCTTAGATTTGGTAACAGTAGTGATTAGATTCATAGATTAGATGAGGCAGTAACTTAACCACGTTTCTGTTTTTCCTTTTGTACTGCTCAGTTCTTTGTACCTTCATCACATTACATGCAAATCTGAAATATTTTAAAGGAAAGTCATCTTCAACAGAATTGCATTATAAGTGGCAGTTCGCTGTGTTTTGCCCAAGGTACTAAGTGGAGTAATGTAAGCTTCATGGTCCCAAACTCACAGGATGGAGGAGGGAGGTTGAGATAGGGTCTTGCTGTGTACTTCAAGATGATCTTGAACTCACTGTGTAGCCCACCATAACTTAACAATGATCTCTCTGCCTCCTGAGTGCTAGAATTAAAGTCATGCACCACCATTCCTGACTCAGAATGCTTAGGATATAGCATCAGCCAAAATGCCTTTCAAAACAAGGAGACTGGTGTGACGACTTCAAGAGCCATGCTAGAGAGGGAAACGCCTGCTTTCCCAAGGCGTATGTTCAGATTCTAGAAATGGGACCTTTGGCTACTCATTTAATTCCTGCAAAACACAGAAAAAGTAGGGCTGTTGTGAATTGAGATAAGAAATAGTACTTAATAATCTTGAAATTTCATTTTTTGGTAGTGCTGGGGATTGAACCCAGAGCCTTATGCTTGTTAGGCAATCATTCAGTGAATCTCTAAGCTACATCC
>PVIC010053919.1:0-11702 GCA_004025085.1 Thryonomys swinderianus
AAAAAAAAAGAATACATGGGATATATTAAGAATATTATATTTAAGAATATAAGAACAACTTCACAGAAGGTAAATTTTGAGTCATAGAACAATGGTCAAGAAAGTTTCTTCAAGGAGTAGAAAATTTGACCTTTTTAAGAGATGTCTGTAACTACCAGTATTCATTGTATATGTGATCACACCTCAAGAAGACACAGATGACAAAGTATATCAAGCTGGGCGTGGTGGCTCATGCCTGTAATCCCAGCACTAAAGAGGCAGAGGCAGAGGCAGGAGGATTGCTGAGTTACAGGCTTGCCTGGGCTACATAGTGAGCTCAGGGCCAGCCTGAACTGCAAAAAAGCAAGACACTGTGTCAAAAAAAAAAAAAAAAAAAAGAGGATTGCTAGAATTCCTTCTGTGAGTATCAAGGCCAATAGAATAAATACATTCAAAGTAAAAGGGAATTCTTTAAAGATATTAATGGTAATGTGCATTTTATTATAATAATTTTTTTTAAAATTTTATATTTGATCACACCTCATGTTTTTGTAGACATTGATCTACTATTATATTACTTAGGCTGTGGGAAATAGTATAAAAGACAAAATCTATTAAATATCTGTGTATTAAATACATATGGAAAAGTTGGAATAAAATGAAAACTTTTACCTCTTCTGTTCATGTGCCCTTTACTTAGCAAGGAGGATTGGTGCTTCATCCACATGATCATTGTGGAAGAGAATACTAGATACATCTATGTCAACATTCTTACCATTCCTTGCTTAACTGCCTGTTTCCAAAAGAGACAGAGACCCACCAATACTATGTGTGGAGTTACATAACCTATGGCTCTATTTTCTGCAAATTTAGGGGAAGAATGAATACAAGTATATATTGTCAGACATACTCAAAAAGAGTTTTATGAATAATAGAATGGCATTATGACATTTATTTCTGTGAGTTCTTTTTTCTACTTTTCAAATAACACTGAATTAGGTATAGAAGTGTCACATGGTATTTGCTAAAATCTACAATCTAAAATTATAATAAAATAATGTAAAACTGTATTGCTATTTACTTTTACCAAAGTACGCAAGTGGGTCTCCCACTTTTTTTTAAACCATTTTACCTGTTCACCACTCATAACCTCTATATTTCTCTTAGCTGACAGGAAGAACAGCATAGAATTCATAGACAAGTTCCATTTTTGAAATGCAGTGAACCATAGGGATAGCTTTGTATCTTTCACAAAATCAAAATGAATTTTCAAGTATATTATCCCCAGGTATTTTTTTTATTCTCTTCCATTTGGCAATGCAAAATGACTTTTTAGTAAATTGATACTTAAGTAGTATAATATCATAAGAAGGTTGATATAATTGTTTATGGGACAGAAATCATTAAGATAACATTACAAAGGTAGTGAAATATTTAGTAGTTTAGAAGACTGAGAAAAACACATCCTTGAACAACAAGTTAGGATTTTCCTTCCTGATCTTAGTGTGCAATCAACCCTAGATTTTCCACATGTAATTCTAAGGACCCCCTATCTTTCATAGGTGAGCATATTTCTGAAATGAAACATGAAATATGTCAAGAAAAATTACAATAGGAGAACAACTGTTATTATTTAGTTTATTTTCTTTAGATGTTAAAATAAATGTTGTATGTACCCAGTAATTTTTGCCTAAATAGATTAAGCCCACCAATAAAAAAGTAAGAGGACTAAATTCTTAGCCAAAACATTTTGTTCACAGTTGATTCTAATGTAGTTGATCTAGAAGCCACACTCTGACAAAGGAGTAAACTGAGCTATTATATTGAAAATTTTCTTCTAAATCCATATTATGTTTTGAAGATGTATAAATAAGTTTGTATGTAACATACACATCCATACACATAAATCTATGAACTCTATAAACAAAATAGTTTACATGAATTTTATTTTCAAAACTACAAAAAAGATAATTGACAATGCACATAAAGAAAAACTAACACAGGAACCTTACAGTAACTAATCTAACATCCAAATTAAAACATTAGACATTTTTATGATAATTTTATGATCATTGAAATGACAGAACAACAATTAAAAAGTACAGGAGAGAAAATCATAGTGTTTCATCGTTTATTGTTTTGTTTATTTTGCTCAGAATAGCTTCCAGAAGTAAAGAACAGCTTTAGGAAAGACAATATTTTTAGATCTTGAAGTAAGATACAGCTTGGTCAGTGACAATTATAATAAATTTGTTATTATGTGAAAAAATATACCACGAAATGTTCACAAAAACATGCATTTTTTGTTCCTATATTTCTCTCGATGAATGCTATCTCTAAATCTTTTATCTAATTTCAGATAAACTATGCCTATTACCAAAAGAAAGGGGAAATGGAAAGTATGTTGCATGCTGCTTAGGTAGTAAATTGTAATAACAAACTATTGGTGACATCTACAGTTTTTCACAAGCCAAAACAAAATATTTATACTTTCATTCACTAGTATTTTCTTGATTGTGTCAGACAATACTGACATTTGCTTTTAGCAGTTTGTGAAAACTGAACAATGAGTCTGTGCTAGTAAATATGTTGTCTTCTTCAGTGAAATTATTTACATTTCTGACAATTTCACTGTTGATGAGGACATGGGGAATTACTTTTCCTGCAGACTGTGTGATAGGTAGAATTTTTTCAGATGGTTGTTATTTAACATTGTTTAAATGAGAAGTGACACAATCTTCCACAATGGGCTGAATTTTCAAAAGATTGCCAGACAAAAGCACTGCCAGCATGAGCTGAATTTGCATGACTTTTCTGCTTGGCACTCTGCCAACTTATGAAAGTTAGATGATTGCAAGAATGACATGGTGTGGTATTAATTCCCAACTCCCCTGGCAAGATCTAACATACCAAGTACTGTCTTTGGCTTCTTCTTAGGAGACTTTGTTTCTTTATTTGGGCTTTTCTGATCTTAAACTGTCTCTGTGGAGACAGTTTATACTACTAAACACTTTTCAGTACAAAAGAGGAATGAATGATTTTACCAAAGCAACACAGCATCATCATGAAGAATCTGGACCAAAAGAAATACTGTTTTCCACGCAAACAAAAACATGATACTTTATTTACAAATCTGGTTATATTTTTACTTCTTGTGTGTCCTTGAAAAACAAAATCTATTGTGGAAGCAAGTAGAATTTACTATAAAGAAAAACTTATAGTGTCACCAAAAGTTTTCATATAAACAATAACAAAACAGAGAGTGAGTGAACTCTGGTATATTAAATTAGTATAAATATTTTAGTCATAATCAGGTTTTCCATTATGTGTGTTTTGGATATAAATGCATATTCGAGTCAACTAACTGAAAATGAAAAGGCCAGTTATAAAGTTATGACAAGGGGCCGGAGGGTTAGCTCAGTGGTTCCGGCGCCTGCCTCGCAAGTGCAAGGTCCTGAGTTGAATCCCCGGTAACCACATACAATGCTGGGTGTGGTGACTCACGCCCACCAGCAATCAATACCACATAGCACAGTGCCGGGCGTGGTGACTCACGCCTGTCATCCCAGCACTCAGGAGGCAGAGACGGGAGGATTACTGAGTTCAAGGCTTGCCTGGACTACATAGTGAGCTCAGAGCCAGCCTGAACTACAAAAGCGAGACCCTGTCTCAAAAAAAAAAAGAAAAGAAAAAGAAAAAAAGTTATGACAAGATTAGTAATTAGTAAATAACAATTTGAAATAAAAGTATATTTAAATAGAACCTAAATATCATACAGTAAGTCTTTCCAATATCTGAAGCACATAATTCAGCAGAACATTTTATTTAACAATCTTCCAGGCCAGGGATTTAGCTCAGTGGTTCTGGTGCCTGCCTCACAAGCACAAGGTCACAGGCTCCATCCCTGGTACTAAAAAGAAGAAAAAGAATCTTTCTTACAAGGAAACTTTAACAGAACCTCATGAAAATACCCTGGATTAAGCCTTTAAAGTGTAAGTCCTAAGATATGAAACTACTAAAAGTAAACATAAGGGAAATGATTCTGGATTTTGTAATTGGCAACAATTTTAGGCTAAAAGCAAGGAAAAAAATTAACAATTAAAAATTGCAATCACATCAAATTATAGAGCTCTGCACAATAAAGGAAACATATATATGTGTATGTTCATTTATCTATCTATATATACACACACACACACATATATATATATATATATATAATTATTATTACTAACACATAAAAAACAAAATCCTGTTATTGTGAGAACCCTGATTCAAAAGGGGGATGACTATGTGATGTGCAACAATCCAGACACAGAAACAAAAATCAAGTGTAATATCAGTCATTTATAAAATGAAAATGTTGTCTTAGGACTTGAGCAAGTGGGTGGCAAAAACCATGGAATGTAACATAAAGGGAGGGAGGGAGAAGAATATTGTATAAGTGGAATGGTTAACCTTAGAGAGAAAAGAGAACTTCTGCTATGTTATTTTAAAGTGTAGTGGCTAACAGCAAAATTAATACACAGTGCTGTCTTGATCCACAAATGTAATTCATTTCATGATTATGGTGGAGATGACCACAACAATCAATGCGAAGAAGCAAAATTTTAGTGAAGGTTTCGGTTTCCTAGCCAATGGAAGCACTTATGAACCAAAGTATCCTGGCATTGTTTATTTCTGGGATCTAAAAGTTATCTTTAAAGTTTATACTCTAAAAAGCCTTGAGGAAATAGAGAAATTTAACCTGATCAAGACATTGAGAAACAATATATTATCTTACTAATATGTAATTGCATGTATCAAATCAGTTAATTAAAGATTTGTATTGCTCTATTTCTGTTCCATACTGCAATAACAGATCTAAAAAGTAAATATGAATTATATCCACCTACCTTTAATTCAGTGCTAAAAATCTTATGTAGTAATACCAGGTTTACATGAAAACTAAAGTTGAAGATTCATAATTTCTCCTCACCTCCTAACATTCTAACACTATACGCTCCATGAATCACAGCAGTGTGTAGGTCCTCAGTTGTTCATGGATTTTTCCTTAGAACATAACTAATAATTATTCACAGAAACCTTTGCAATTTTAGGGAAAACATAAATACAATTTTGTTTATTTGTTTTGCCAGAGGAAGTTTGCAAGAAGCCAATGAGAGAGCGTTATTCAGTTCCCCTTTCCACTGATTGGCTGCTGTCCTGTAACTCATCTCGAGCAGAGGCACCAGCATTCTCTCATCTCAGTAGGTTGCTGTTACCTGTGTGCACTGCAGGGTTCTCGGCTTTTTTCTTCTTAATGCCTAAGATGCTGTCAAACCCCCTGGACCTCCTAAGACTTAATTAATACAATATTAAATTAAATTACACAACTATGAGTCATCATTTTCAAATTTAATATATCAAATAGGGATTTATAGACATTTTTCTGACCATATCAGAAACTTGTGGTTTTTCACAATTTGCAGGTGCTCTACGAACATAATTCCCATGAATTTCATGAGCTCACTGTAGATAATTTAAACAACAAGTTTAAAAGTCTTACTACAAATTTATATAAGGGCACTTACGTGGCTAACTATACCAATAGTCAACTAATTACCAGTATGACCTACAAGAGCCTATCAAGCGGCTTTTGCCAATTTCATCAGTGACATGCTAGTCACATTATCTCCTCTGAGTTATAGTCACAAAGCATTTCTTTGCATATTTAATGTTGGCTGTGTTCCTATGCAATTTAATGTCATCTCTTCTTCCAGAAATTTTATTAATTTTCCATCTCTGTAAGTACATTTAATTGAATATATCTTAACTTAAAGTTCTTACTCTGTAAAATTTCCTCTGTATTCAAGGCAAAGATATAGCACATATCTTTCTCACTGAAACTAACACAAGAATATACAAATGTAACATTTGTTCTGAATGCCTCTGTAATCTAAGAAAAGAATCCAGTATCTTGACATATCTTCAGTTCTTAATGAGTACTTGGTAAAAAAAATGACTACCCATATGATGGTTACTTTTAATTCTGTACTTAACTCTGGGTACAATATTTCAAAATGAATGCACTTTAACCACCTCAAACTACACATACAATTTTTTTTTTTTTTGAGACAGGGTCTTGCTTTGTAGTTCAGGTTGGCCCTCAGCTCACCATGTAGCCCAGGCAAGCCTGGAACTCAGCAATCCTCCTGCCTCTGGCTCCCGAGTGCTGGGATTATAGGTGTGAGCCACCAATCCTGGCTACACATATAATTTTTGTTTGTAACTGCAGAAGCAAGAAATCTGTCTCATCTTACATGAGACACTTCTCCTTTCATTTCTCCATACAACACTCTTCGTATGTAATAAGTTTCCAATGCTCATTCCTAAATATACTCTATGTATTGGATATAACAATTGATGAAAATAATATTTACAATAAGCAAATATGATATATCCTAAGTATGTTTCGTTTATTCAGCAGAAAATCAATCAATCAGAAGTAGAAAAAAATTATAGTTGCAGAAAAAGAATGGGAAAAATCAAGAAAACCTGAAAATAGAAAGGAGCTTCTTCAATTGTACTAGGAATAAAAGATATGTCTTAATTCAATGAAGAATATCTTCATAAATGCACCTGGCATTAAAATTAGGGTGAGAAACTGTAATCTCCTTAGTAACATCAAGAACAAAGTAAAAATTTTGTCTCTCACCACTTGTTTTGAACAGTGTGTTGGAGATCTTAGCTAATGCAACAAAACATTAAAAGGAAATAATATTAAAACTGCAAAAAATGAAATAAAATTCCAAGAATTTATAAAAGATGGGAGTAAGATTAATTATCAAATGCAGTGCTAGCCTCAAGAGCAGCCAATAGCTATTATAAACTACAAAAACAGTATAGGATTTTACCCTGCAAATAACTCTTTTAGGAGAAGCCAGAGTTAGAGAAGAAACCCAAGGAAGGGTCTGTGATATTGCCAGAAAGTGTTTAGTGAGGCACAATGTGGGGAAGGGGTCGATGTTTATAACTGAGGCAGAGAAGAGCTGCACTTCATGGTTTCTAGTGTTACCCGCCCCCCCCCCCCCCCAGTGACTGAGAGAGACTCACTCAGCCATGGGAGATGTCCACACGGAGTGCTGACGAGCCATAGTCACTCAGAGTTTAATCTCAGACTGTGTCCTTATGGCAAGTTTGGTTTTCAGAGCAGGCTAGATGTCAAAGTGTTAGCATTAAACCCCCCAATGTTTTTGAACTCATATCTTATGTCCTACTTCAGGACAAGACCACAGAGATGATTACTTTTCATCTACTAATGTGAATAAGGACCTATCTCAGCTTGAGTGACTGCCACAGACCAGGAAGTGCAGTCAGCGAAGCCTCTAGGATGGCGAAAGCACCTCACAGGCAAGCAGGTACAGAGAATCATGATGTGATGGATTCCAAGCCTGCTGATCCTGGAGAGTAAGCATTCATGCCTAAGCAAAGAGAACTTTTTAAATTGATTCAATGTTTTTTCTTTCCCTATTTATTTTTCCTTCATTGATTTTTTTGGGGGGCTGGATTTTTAAAAATGTTTTTTTCTGCTTTTAACTTCTTTCCCCTGTATTATTAGTATTATTGGTATTAGTATTATTAATTTTTTGGTACTAGGGATCAAACTAATGACCTTGTCCTTGAGAGAGGCAAGTAACAATGCCACTGAGCTAAATGCCCAGCCCAGGTTAAACCACAGCCTTCCTGTTTTAATTTTTTTTCTTTACTTTGTTATTTTCTTTTGTTTTGCCCAATACTTTCTGTTAATGTTATCTAACATAGTTGATTAATTTTGCTTTGCCCACCACTAAGTTTCCCTATGTCATTTCTTCTCCCTTTCTCATCATCCTTTCACTAGTGTGACAAATTCTCTCTTTCCTCCTTCTCTGCTTCTCAGTCCCCTCCTTAGGAGTCTAACCATTAAGCTCTATAAATATTTAGATAGCTAACTCTATGCTATTATTTTGGAGTAATGTTCTCTTGTTAGTGACTATAAAGTAGAATCATTTAATAGATATTTACTATCGATCAAAGTTAGGTTTGTCTTAGTGTTTACATTATAAATATAGATCTCTTTTCTGTGGATAAGTTTGACCGTTATTTGTTCTTAGAGTATGTCAATATCCAGTTTGTCTTTGATCCTGTTATTATTACAAATGCTATTATTAAAACCAAGGTGACATAGTTGTTTATTTCCTCAGTAAGCTAATGTCTGAATTGCCTTATTTTTAGTAAAAATTCTGTGGTTCGCTCTTGGAGAAGGGAACTGAATCAGATACGTGTCCTGCAAATAAACAATTGTGGCCAGATTCTAGGGCAGAGGAAAAGGCCTATAGTGACCCAAGCCCAGGAAACAGTTCAGAAAAGAGGACACTGACTAAAGAGTTCTCTATTCTAGCAACAAAGTGTTGCATTATAATCAACCCACAATCCTCAGCATAAAAAGCGAATAAACAAAATTAGAAAAATGAAAAGCTAAGGCAATAAAATGCATTAAAACCCCCAATATGCATCAGAAAAAGTGAAAACCTCCTACTGTGCAACCAGAGAACTCTGTAAAAGGAAATAAGTGAAGACATCAAAAAGTGTAAAAATATCACCTGGTCTTGGATAACAGAATCAGCATAGTCAAAATTGTCATAGTTTTGAAACAAATAACCAGATCTAATGCAATCTCATGAAACTACCAATAACATTTCAGAGAGAACCAGGCAACGTAATCTTAAAATTTACATGGAAGCATAAGAGATCCAGAAGAGCAAACAAAGTCCTGGGAACAACAACAAATGGTAGACATCACAGTCTGAGTTTGGAAGTTAAATTGTAGCAGCAAAATGCCAGCCATTTGGTATCACTGCATAGGTTGCAAAGTTACTAGTTTTGATCCTCATTTACATATAGCCCAGCAATCTTATTGGTTACAAAATTTACAGGTTTCCTTGGTTAATACAGTGTGCAGAGTTTCATCTTATCTGCATGGGGTCAGGAGGTAAGAGTAGCACAAGCTGTTTAAGAACAAAGGAAATTCCTGCGCTACCTGAGAGAGCTATTCCCAGCAAGTTATCTCAATGAATGTAATAAGGAGCAGCACAAGCCTCGAGAGGCCTAAAGGGGAGAGGAGCTACAGGACACTTCCAAGAATTAGGCTAGCTGCTTTTGCAAGGAAAATGTCCTACAAATTTGTTTTCTCCTTAATACTACAAAGCTACAATGGAGAAAAGAAAAAGAAAAAAAAAAAGCATGGTATTGACAGACAGACAGTGGGGCAGAGAGAGAGAGAGAGAGAGAGAGAGAGAGAGAGAGAGAGAGAGAGAGAGAGAGAGAAAGAGAGAGAGAATACAATGGAACAGCACAGAGTATGCAGAAACACCCTCAAGAGCATTCAGCTACATATTCTTGTATAAAGGGACCGAAAGTATACTCTGAAAGAAAGACAGTCCCTTCACAAGTGTTCTTGGGCGAATTGGCTATCCAAATGTAGACAGAAACTAGATCCATTTATATCATCAGATGCTGAACTAACATAAAAATAGATTGAAGATCTAAATATTAAAGAGAAATAATCTGGTGGGAGACAAAATAGATGAAAATCTTGAAGAGACAGGATAGGTAAAAACTTTCTAAAGAGAAGCCCAGTTAAAGGCTGAGTGTGTACAACTAAAGTGTAAATTAAAAATGAAACCTTGAATGCCGGGCGTGGTGGCTCACGCCTGTAATCCCAGCACTAGGGAGGCAGAGACAGGAGGATTGCTGAGTTTGCGGCGACTTGCCTGGGCACCATAGTGAGCTCAGGGCCAGCCTGAACTACAAAGCGAGACCCTGTCTCAAAAAACAAACAAACAAAAAAAATGAAACCTTGAACACATCCTTTTTGCTAAATGTGGAGGCACATGCTTCTAATTCCAGCAAGCTGAGAGACTGTAGCCATAGGACATGACATTAAAACTCACCCTCAGCAACATAGTGACTTATCAAGACCGTGTCTCAAAATAAAACTAAAAACAGCACTGGTGATGTAGTGAGAATGCCCTGGGTTCAATCCTCAGTACTATAAAAAAAAAAAGAACAAATTATAATTTTTAAAATAAGACTTTTCATCTGGGCGTGGTGGCTCACACCTGTAATCCCAGCACTAGGGAGGCAGAGGCAGGAGGATTGCTGAGTTCGAGGCTTGCCTGGACTACATAGTAACCTCAGGGCCAGCCTGAACTACAAAGCAAGACCCTGTCTCAAAAAATAAATAAATAGATAAAATAAGACTTTTCATATTTTAAACATATTGAAACTTTCTATTGACATATTCTAAGGGTACTTATACATACCTACAGCATGCTGTACAGTATTTCCATATAATATATATATATGTATACATATACATATGTATATATATATTACATATATACATATATATTTGTATATACTATGTAATCTTTGATTAAGGCAACTGGGAACTTCTTCACATAAAACATTTCATTTGTGCTGAGGACAATTGAAAGCTGTCTTTACCCATTTTGAAATATTCAATCAATCGTTCTCAAATATAGTTATGCTATTATTCATGGAACATTGAAAGGGTTTCTTTTCTTTTCATGCGGGAGTTGAACATTGTCTTCACCTTGGTACTGTTCTATTATACATTTTTCTATGCTCTTGTCTAGCATCTCTGCTTTCCTAAAATGGAGTTCTAAGAATCAATCCTTTCACTAGTTTACAATATTTTGAGAAAACTTGGTATTTGTTCTTCATTTAAAGTTTATTAAATTCTGCAGTAAAGATATACTTTTGTATTTTTAGATTTTATGACCTCTGCTCAGATTTTTGTTACTTTTATCCTAGTAACTTGTTTTATTCTTTTGCTTATTTATTTATGAATATTTTTATGTGATCACTTCTTGCTATGAATGTCTTTAGAGTTGTGGTTGTATCCTATGAGTCTCATAATTTTGTGTGTATTTTCACTGTTTAATAGACATTAATTTTTTATTGACCCTTCCATTGTTCAAGAAAATATTTAATTTCATGCATTTGAACAAAATATATTACAGTAATGGAAGCTGAAATCAGAGGATTGACCTGTCTCCTAAATGTTTTTTTAATTATTTATTGACATTTATTTTGAGGTAGAGTTTCTTTAAATTTTTCAGCTTAACTAAAACCTGGTGGTCCTCCAGCCTCAGACTCTCAAGTAGCTCAAATTACAGGTGTGTACTACCAGAATGAATTTTATTTTTGTAAATCTTGAAGTTCCAATTCCTCTTGATTTCTAGTTTTATTTCACTTGAGTCAGAACATTCATGCTATAAAGATTTGAGTATTTTTTTTGTTTGTTTCTTTAAAGTTTTAGACGTGTTTTGAGGCATAACATATGGTTCATTTGGAGGATGCTCCCTGGGCTAGTGAAGAAAATTTGTACCTTGAACATGTAGGCTAAAATGTTCTATCACTGTCTGTTAAATCCATTTGGTCAATAGTATAGTTTAATATTGACGTTTCTTCACAGACGTATTTATTTATTTATTTATTTATTTATTTATTTATTTAAGTTGGTTTAGATGGTCTTTGCTGGACACTGGGTATTACAGTCCCAAGTTATTATTGGATTAAGTAAAACGTATCTTTTCTTTTAGCTGTAATGGTATTTATTCTGTATAATTTGAGTTCCCAGCATTGACAGCAAACATATTTATAGCTGTTTTCTTTTT
>PVIC010053920.1:0-11694 GCA_004025085.1 Thryonomys swinderianus
GAACCAAGATGCATCATGTACAGGTACCAATTCTGACTGGTGAATGTGATCATAATTATACCTAAAATGCACTGATAAACTTAATGAAAAAATAATGATATATAGTTTTATGAGGACAATACATGAACAGATGGGGCCCAGGAGTTGAAGGAATCATCATCCCTGTATAAGTGTGACAGTCTGGAGAGGAGTAGTTTAGTACCACATCTCCCTCTCTTTGAGGGCTTCCGTAGGCATCAGTCACAGTCTCCTCAGAGCATTCACTGAGGCTGGGGAGTAGAACATTCATAGGGCATCTAAGAACATTCTGCTGCTATATGAGGAAAACGTAGAGAATGAAGTACAACCCTACAACTCTCAGGGAATTGATTACAGTGTAATGGAAAGAGAAAACAATGAATGGAAGTTGTTCCCTCCCAACTCTAAACCGAAATGTTGAAGGCTTCAAGTGTATCTGTCAGATAGAACCGCATAGTACCTGAATCCTAGTGAAACCTAAACTCTAAGTAATTTATACCACTAGAATTTAAAAAAATGAGGTGCCAGATCACCAATGCAAGATCAGATGACTTGCTCAACAGAAAGTCTGTACCAAAGCATTTAAATCTTGGAGCAAGCTTAGTCCTTGTAAAAATAAGATATTAGCTCATAACAGCTTTGAGTCAGTGTTATTTGTATATAGTAAGCTTAAATGTCTTACATCGTTTTTTCTAATCTAAAGGAAAGCAGGAGAGAAATAAGGAAATTCTGAGACATGGACCAAAATGATGCTCCCTCTTAAAGTAGAAGAAAAAGCTCATTAGCTGTAAATGGCTCTGGAGAAAACACCACATCCCAGCACTCTTTACGCACATCTCTATATCCCAACTCACTAGCCTTGTTTACCATCTGGAGCACTATTTCTCTGAAATAGTTTGATCTCCCAGTATCTAAATGTATGATTGTCTAAAAAATCCATAGTGAACTCTAGAAAAGGAAAATTTTACCTTGAGACCAGAGAATAATGTTGATAAATTCAGTAAGTGATGGAACACGATATTGCTGATGGTGATAAAATGTAGGAAGGTTATAACTTTTATCACTTATATACCTCAAGTATAACTATGTATCATACAATTACACAGCATTCTTGGTCATAAATGAGTTAAAATAGAATACCAATTGTATTTAAATTGTGTTATATTTACACTTCCATTTTATCACACAGCAAAAACATTGTGATATTTAGACATATGTGTCTGATTTACATCATTTCAAAGGAAGGTGTCCAGGCGCATCCATTTACCTAAAAATGGGTAAGGACCAAAGCAGATAGTAGGTTTTGGGAAGTAGAAAGAAAATTTTAAAATCGGAAGGAGAGTGAGGGAAATGAGGAAGAAGGAAGGGAAATGGAAAAAAAAAAGAGTAGAAGCTAAAATTGAAACAAAGCTTTTGTAAATAAGGAAGAAAGATGTGTTGAAGGGAAGGGAGGGAAATGGGAGAAAATGGATATATCAGGTACAGAAGTTCCTTCTGATGAATGCAATTATTATACATCAGAAGTGTACCAGTGAAAATAATTAAAAATATATTCTAAAGACAAAAATCAGTGACCACGTAAATATCACAAAGTCCTTAACTGAAGATAATGAGGAAAGACCCACTTACTTCTCAGACCAGAATTGACCAGTGACTGCTCCTAGCAAAGAGACAAAGTAACTCAAGTTATCATGTACCATCACTGTGCAGCTTGGATTCCTGAGAATTTTCACAGGAGTTTCAAGTAGCCGGTACACTATCTGCCAATTAGAAAGTGATAGCCAATTAAAGAAAGTTAAATCAATCACTTTGCTTTAAATCTGACCACAGAACCAATATCTGTTCCATCTCTTGCAAGTGGAAATTATTATACTCCCTTATCCCATAAGACCAGCATGAAAATCACCACTGCAAATCATTCTTCCCTGACATTTGCACTCCTTCCTAGTTGCAGTGATGATTCAGTTTGTAGAACGACTACTGAACCTAGTGCTTTTCCAAAGAGACTCTTACAAACCAACAAATCATTTCTTCATTTGGCACTGTAAATGAATTCTATAATGTATGATAGATTTTGTAAAATAGGAAATACTTAAAGGGAATGTAGTGGGGGAACATAATGAGGGGAAAGAATAAATATGATTCAGAAAGAAAAAGAAATAGCATGCATATAAGGGGTGGGAGGTTGTGGATGGGTAGGGATATGGGTAAAAATGAGAATTAACTTCTGTCATATACTGGTACAAATTCCCCAATGTTGATGTGATTGTGAGCTGTATATAAAAATGGACCAATAAAGAATTCAATTTTTAAAAACTTTCTGTTTTACGCATTAGAACAGTAGTTAAAATATTTTAACAATTAATTATTCTAACCACAGGACGCTGTCTCCCACTCTCTTAGAGTAGACGCTCTCTTGGGGATGAGAAGTATGTTTTTCTATCACTCCTCATCACTGCCTTCTCTTGGCTTTCAGGCCACTCACTCATTTCCTTTTAGGTCACTGTTAGCACACTCTGCGTTAATCTTTTTAGTTCAAATGGAGACATTAATCTGCACTTTCTAGTTGTGCTCCCAACCTAACCTTGTGATATACCATTCTTTGACCTCTTTTACTCCAAGGACTTTCTCCAGCATTCCATGTTAGAAACTTTCCAGGGTCATATCCTGGACTTTATTTCCTACTAGAATTGTTCCACTTTAGAAAACTTAAATGCCAAAATCTTTCCTGATAATTACTGCGTGTATGGTAACCCTACTTCATTACCCACCTTTAGTTGTTCTTCTTCCTCACTGAGTTCCTCCGAACTTTAACTCTCCTTTTTGCTGTACATATCGATCCACTTCTGGCTTCACTAGCTTCCTTCCCACCATCAAGTTTATAATACAATATTTTTATTATTTTTATCTTTATTGGTACATTGTTTATACACACTTAATATTGGGAAATTGTACCAGTACATGACACAATTTAATTATCATTTTTTCCCATTCCCCAACCCACCCCAGAACCCTCCACCTCCTAAATACATAAGTTTTATTTCCCTTTTTTATTTACTACCACATTTTTTCTTTACCCCTCATTACTCACTCCACCACATTTCCCTTTGCATATTTTCTATTTCACAATACCCATCATACATTCTAGAACTTATTGACATCTTAAATTTCTCATACCAGAGTAATATTTAACCAAACTTTTGTGACTACACTCAAATGTATTGCATTTTTCAAGTCAATTCTACCATTCTTTTCTTGTAAATCTCCAGCCTTCAATCCATCCAACCACCTACCTTCTATACTCTCACATTTAGACCACTCACTCTTACAGTTTTAAAAAAATCATGTCAATATGTTTGGATCTCTGAAAAATCTCAGTCACTAATAATTACCCCTCAGGCACTCAACAGTCCCTCCAATTGCCCTTGGTCCACAGTAACACTTATTAAACCATCAGGTAACAGTTATTTTCTCTGCTTGTTCATCTCCTATTTAAACCTTTATCCTGCCATAATCTGACTTCTCTGCTAAAACAGTTTTTGTCTATTTCATTGATTATACCACTAAGCAAGAGCCAAGGTTTCTTTTCTCCTTAAAGTATGGCATAACATCAGACTTCAGCACTGATGTTTTACTGAGTATGGAATAGAAAACGAGGTGACTACCAGAGTATGTGAATATTCTATGAGCTTCAGCATGCACACAGATTGAAATAAAGATGGCAAAGTAAGAGATACAAAATATATAAGAGTCTTCTACTTCTTAGTTGATGTTGTCAACACCTAAGGAGAACCAGATTTTAAAAACTCAAGGCAGACAATCATGGTGACACACGCCTACAACCCTATCACTCCAAAGGCTAAGGTAGGAGGATTGGCAGGAATTCGAGGCCAGGTTGGGCTACATAGTGAGTTCAAGTGAGACCTGCCAATGGTCTCACTCCAGCATAAATAAATAAGCAAAACGAATCCAAGCAAGGCATAGATACTGAACCCTAATGAATTAATGTGAGTCTTACCTACTCGAAAGTACACTTTATTTCACTTATCCCTGTTTGCAAGATCCAAATAAACCACATTATCTCCATGCTTCTCTTGATCAATTCATTAAAAGAGAATCATCCCACTACACTTATTCATTGATGAAGATTCTTGGGAAAGCAGCTTGCATGAAGGTCCACTTGGCTTCTATCATGTCAGCCTAGGACACCTCTGACATATAAATGACCCAAACCCTGAGAGAGAATCATGGATGAGAGTTAGATCCTATAAATATCCTCCTTAAATCTATGTCAGATCAGCTCCTAATGGCATTTCACAGGCCTAGGAAGGTATTTTCTTTGCCAAGCCAGCTAAAAATGTTCCCCTTTCTCTCTGGGGGAATTTAGCCTCTTATTGCTTTAGCTCAGCACACAATCCATCCAGGACTCAACGGGCACAGGTATACTTTCTCTTGGCAGGGTAAATTAAGTCCATTTATAAGCTCTTGAACCAATGAATTTTCTCAGTGGGTTGCTCCAAAATCACTTAGCTCAGGAGTCTGTGTAATTGTGATACACTGAGACAATTGTTTCCCATCCAAGTACTAACCAGGCCCAACACAACTTAGCTTCTGAAATCAGATGAGATTGGGTGCATTCAGGGTGGTTGGGCCATAGATAGTGAGACAATTCTCTACCGCAACAGTGGGTTTTCAGTGCCAAACATACATAGAACCAGGTGCTGATGTGAGACTTGAAGGAATGGACTGAGAGGAGTGAAATTCTTCCTTAGGAAAATGTTTCTATAAAACTCTGAGTCATCAAAAGTTGGGAGAGTTTCAAAGGAAGCATAGAGGTCAAAGGGCAAAGAGTAACAGAGTTAATTAGCAGGCCTATTACCACTGGAAGCTTTGAGGAAGCTGAAAGCCCAGTTTAACAGACTCCTAGACATAAATCGCCAGAGCTTACTAGCTACATAGGCAAACTAGCAGGCTTTACAAAAGACATGGTCGGCTTTCCAAGTCACAGCACTCAAGATACTGGAAGTGAATAAAATGAGGAGGCACAGTAGCAGCTGAGACAGTCAAACTGCTAAAGCAATGACCCCTGTGAGACTGTGTTGTGCAGAGAGGGAAGTGAGCAGCAGTGAAATCATTCTTCAGTGGGAGATTATGCCTCACAATGTAATGCACTTATAATTTTACATATTCTTATAAATTTTCAATTAGCATTGGCATTGTTTATTCCTGATGTGGTGCTGCAAGTGCAAGTTTCTCCTCACCCTGTATCTGCTTGCAGGGTGCATGGCCAGAGGTCTCAACTGGAGACAGCTAGGATCATTTCACACTCAGGTTTTAGGATTCCAGGCCCACCTGCCTGGGAGATTACTTTCTTTTTAATGTTCATTTATGGCTTTTCTTTAACAAGTTCCTCTCGAGAAAGTGAGAGCTACTTCCCGCCTTCAATCCAGGTCTGTGCTGTGACTCCTGAAGGATCGCCCCTTTGAGCGGCTCTGCTGATGCTTTTGTATAAGCTATTGGGCAAGTGGATTGCCTGAAAAATCTCCTGAGAGAAGATACTGGGCCTCCTTCCTCCTTAGCACACTTTACCTTCCTTTTTTTATCCAGCCTTCTCATTCTCACTGTTGTTATTCTTTTCTAGCCACTACAGTGCAGACAAAGCCCTCTCTCCTGAATAACTGTAGAACTTAGAGAAACAATACAGCGCAGAGAGGTTAAAAAAATAAAGTGGGGAGAGGAGGGAGGAGTGGGTAGGGATATGGGTAAAAATTAGAATTAACTTGTGGCATATACTGGTACAAATTTCCCAATGTTATATGTGATTTTGAGATGTATATAAATTGTACCAATAAAGAATTCAATTAAAAAAAAATAAAGTGAACTTTGGAGTAAGATGAGTCTGGATTTGAATGCCAGCTCCACATTTACTGTCCATGTAACTTAAAAAATATTGTTTCTCCTCTCTAAGTCTCAGCTTTCTCGTCAGTAAGGTGAAAATAGTTCATATATTTGTGAATATGAAAAAGTAAAAATAATAACAGTTACCATTTATATTTAGTGTACTAAACTCCTTTGTAAATAAATTATAAGTTACAGTTATTTTATTTCAAAGAACAGAGAGGGTAATCAATTTGTACAGGGTCACACAGCTAGTGGGAAGCAAGAGAGAGAGAAATTGAACCTAGGGAGTGTAGCAAAGACAATCCATAACCTAACCTTACACATAATAGTAATATATTGCATATAAAGCTTTTATCATGGAGTCCCACAAACAAAGGGATGAAGAAACTCCTGTTCTGTTTCTCCACAGGAAAGACCATGTGGTATAGCCTAGAACGAATCAGAGTTTGGAACAGAAGTTTAAATCTTAGATGTGTCATTCAACTCCCCATGTGCCTTCAGCTCCTTCATCTGTAAAATACGGATATTCGTTTTTCAAAACTTGTATGATTGCTGTGAAAAGTAAATGGCAGGAATAGATGCTTAGCAAAGGCCAAGTGGCTTTATACGTATTTGTATCCATCCTTTGACAATTTCTTATACTCCCTCACATTGTTGTTCCTCTGTTCATTTGTAGGTCCTGTCTTCCTCATTCAGTGACAAGCTTTAAAAACCAAAACCGTATCTTAACTTTTTTTTGATAATCTTAATGCTAGAAGTATGAAATATTGTCATTACTTGGATTTTAACCTCCATCGAGCATGCACTTGGCAAGGCACCATAGTAACTCTTTAAATGTATTATCTGCTTTCATGTTTCACAGCTATTTCCAGTGTTAAGTAATGCATTTTATGTTTCTGGGCATAAAAATCCTGACAAATGAGATATGTCCTTTTCCCTGGGACTCAGTTCTATAAGGAAGGATCATTTCAGAGTTTCCCAAACCCCGTTATTGAGTGGTGGAAATGAACCATTCTTCACCCTCCTTTCCAAGTAACCTTGACTTGGCGACATTATTCGAACAATTGTCAGTGTCTGCAAGTTCTTCCTCTGGGGCTCAGCTGTGTAAATCACCTTGAGATTCTTTTCTCTGTGACCCTTAGCCTTAGCTTTTTCCTCCTTTCTTTGTTTTATTCATTGTATTCAAAACTCAGAGGACACATCAGGTGGGACTCTGTGACAAAGCTGATTCTTAGCCTATGTAATGCCAAAGAGGGGAAAATGCTCTTTGTGTGTAAAGAAATTCACACTGGAGATTCATTTGAACTGATTGAAGAGTCATAATGCAGACATGTTGAACCATGTATCTGTGCTCATTATTTTCCTGTTTGCGGTTTCATAATTGCTTTTGATGAAAAAGAGAGAGAAAAAATTCAACACTGAACATAAATAACCAACAAACCCTGACTGTGTGAGAAATGCACTGTACTAAAACATTTACTTTTCCACACAAAAGGGTGAAAATAAGTGGGTCTGCTACTATTGAATTCAAAGAAATTGAACTCAGCTTCCCTTTGTACTTCAAGATTCCAGCAAATAATTTACAGTGTAAATGCAACAAGGACTTTTGCTGAACAAATTGTTGTGTATTGTAGATAGGATATAAATTAAAGACACACTTTTTTATCTAAACCTCAAAGTAAGTAACTTCTTATAAAGTCTCCCCCAGCATTCCATTTCTCTTTCCACGGGAGACTGTCACTTTGAAACAAAGCCATGAAAACTAACATCTAGTGGGTGGTGTGTTAGCACAGGGGCAGAGGAGTTCAGAGATACAATGTGCCACTTTAATTGACTTCAGATTAACACCACAATTCAGGAATATCTATTTCTATTGCTTACATTCAGGTTAAGCTATTGGATGTAGCAGACTGAAGGAGAGACTGGAAGTCATACACTGAACTACACGTATTTAAGGTGCCCCCTGGAATTGCTGTTTTTATCCCCTTAGCTCCAAATGAAGATGTTAGGGGCCCATCATCAGAACATTTAATCGTCTAGTAATCTAATTTAATCAATTCTAATTACTGAAACAGCCACTATTATTGGGCACCTGTGATCCTTCAGGTTCTCTTCTAGACATTTTTCTTAGCTTGTTGCATTTAAACTTTATTACAAAGTAAACATGACATTAATTTCATAGATTTGGCATCTGGCAGTCAGGGAGGTTAAGTAATTTATGCAGGGTCACAAGCTTTGAAAGTGATACAGCAAAGACTGGACCCGGTCCTTTCGAATGCAAATCCTATCGTCTTTCCTGTGTAACAGGCTGCCTCTGCCGTGTGAAGGGCAAAGAAAGGAAATGATAGCTTGTGGGAGTATTCTCGGAACATACTGAGTGAGAACAGGTTCACACTATGTCAATAACCCCTTCTGCAGGGATTTGGAGATGCAAGGATAGCGTCATTACTAATACAGGCTTTGCCATCAGAAATACCTGGAAAAAAAATCCAGGTTTATGCTTTCCTAGTTGTGGGACACTAGATAATGCAGCTATCTCTGGGTGTTTGTTATCTCAACTGTGAAATGAAGATCATGATGTTATGATGTATGGCTCATAAAATTACAGTACATGTTAAATGAGAACATGCATGTGTAGTATCTGGCACAGTGTCTAAGGGCTCAAAAAATCTTAGCTGCCCTTATTAGTGCCTTTCTAAATATTTCTATGTATAAAAGAAAGGACCATTTTGTCCTCCACTTGAAGATAGGCTCCCCTTAGTACTTACTCTAGCACTAATGCAATTGACCCATCCACCACGAGCATGCTTGCAAGCTCTGTACCAGCTATAAAGCCTACCAGCTCTACTAAAACCTCCGACCCTCAAAGATCTTCGAAAGTACTACATCAAGGGTAAAATACTCCTCGAGAAACTAGATATCAGTTTTTTTAAAGCAAACAAAAGATTTTTATCCTAAAATAACCAAATTCCCATACTAATTCTGTCATCTCACCTGTTTTGGGCATCTACACAAATTGTAGAGTCTTTTCTCATAGCTGTGCTCCCTGTGAGCCTTGTCACTGGTTTGTATCTCACACTGACTTTTTAAGTCTCCTCTGCAATAAGCGATAACCTCTTTTCCACTGGTGGTACAGAGCCACTCCCTGTCAAGCACTTTGAAAAGAATCAGTTTCTGACATTAATTGATGTCATTCTATACAAAAAGTACAGACCATAGCTCTCACACTGAAACATTTAAGGTGCGTAAACAAATCAGCCATATCTATCATTTATTTAATTAACTGTATTAATACATTTTAGATATACATAGTGATCACATTCCTCATATGGAATTTGTACCTGTACATAATATAGCTTGATTCTTCCCTTTACTCCAGTCCTCTCTCCCAAACCTTTCTCTCCTCCTTATTTACCAAAGCTTTGTTTCCATGTTATTCCTTCTATTATCTTTTTTTCTTTTCCTTTCCTTCCTTTTCCTCTTCCCCATCCTTATTCCCCTTCCATTTGAACATTTTCGCCCTATTTCTTCATATGTACTATATGTTTTGGGCCTTACTTACACTTTCATTTTCTCACACCAGAGAAACAATGTAATACTTTACCTGCCTGTCCAATTATTTCACTTAAGAATATGGTCCCAAAACACATCCATTTATTAGACAGGACTCAAGCTTATCCTTCTTTACAGCAAAACAATATGGTCTTTATCCATTCATCCTTTGTTAAGCATTTGGGCTGTTTCCAAGATTTAGCTATTACAAACTGCCCTGCTATAAACATGGGTATATATATGTATATATATATATATATATATATATATATATATATATATCACGATGATATGATGTTTTTAATTGTTTTGGAAAGATAACAAGAAGAACAGCTGGATCAAATAAAACTGTAAATTTAGTTTCTTGAGAAATCTCTACACTGACTTCAATAGTGATTGCATCAGACTACACTCCCACTAATAGTAGAGAAAGATTCTTTTTCCCCCACAGCCCTGCCAGTGTTATTTACTGGTTATTTCTTGAAAATAGCCATTCATTCTTGAGTGAAATGGAATGTCACTCTTTCTAATCTATATATCTCAAATGACCAGTGATGTTGAATCTTTCTATACATTTATTTTCTATGTGCAATTCTCATCTGAGAAATGTATTCGTTTAATATTCCCATTTTTTGATTGGGTCTTTATATTTGGAAAACTGGCCATTTAAAGTTCTTTATAGATTAGTCCTTTGAAAAAAAATGGGCAATTTTTCCTCACTGTGTGGGCTGTCTTTTCACTCTGTTGGTGGTTTCTTTTGCTGTACCAAAACTTTTAAATAAAATGAGATCCCAGTTGTTGATTTTTTGAAATGTTTCCTGTGTAATCAGAGTCTTGTTCATAAAGTCATGGCCTATACCTATGTCTTCAAGAGGTCTATATATTATATTTTCCAATACATTTAGTGTTTTAATATTTAGATTTTTGATCCATTTCGATTTTAATTTAGTTTAGTTTATTGAAAGACATAGGTCTTGATTAATCTTCAGCATATGGAAAGCCAATTTTTCCAGCACCATTTATTAAAGAGGCTATCTTTTTTTCCAGTGAAGATACTTGACCCTGTTGTTAACAATAAGGCAGCTGAATTTTCTTGGAGTTGTTTCTGCATCTTCTAATCTTCTCCATTTATCCTCAGGTCTAGCTTTTGTTGTTATTGTTGTTGTTGTTCTTTGTTTGTTTGGGGGGATTGGATTCTTTTGGTGAATAAAATCCGGCTTTTATAATAGTAGCTTTGTAGTATAATTTCAAGTCAGGGATTGTAATGTTCCCTGCCTTGCCTTTTTATCCCATAATTGCTTTTGCTGTTCTAGGTCTCTTTCTGTTCCAAATGAATTTCAGGATTGT
Source organism: Thryonomys swinderianus (assembly GCA_004025085.1). NCBI lineage: Eukaryota > Metazoa > Chordata > Mammalia > Rodentia > Thryonomyidae > Thryonomys > Thryonomys swinderianus. Next base: position 10,819 of record PVIC010053920.1, read on the forward strand.
TCTAATTCCATGAAGCATGCTATTGGTATTTTCATCAGGACTACATTAAATCTGTATAACACTTTTGGAAGCATGGCCATTTTAACTGTGGTGTTTCTGCTTATCCAACAAGGGATATCTTTCCACTAATGTCCTCTTTGATACTCTTTTTCAGAGTACTATAGTTTACAGTGGAAAGGTCCTTTACTTCCTTCATTAAACTGACTCCTATGTATTTCTTTTCTTCTTTCTTTCTTTTCTTAATACTATGAATAATGTAATTTTCATAATGAAATGATTTTGTTATTTATGTACAGAATGAAACTGATTTTTGAGTGTTTATTTTGTATCTAGCTACACTACTAAATTTCATTATTAAATCTAAAAGTCTTCCAGTGGAGTTTGGGGCATCTTCAGTGTAAAATATCATGTCATTTGCAAATAATTATTTAACCCCTTTCTTATTCTTATTCTTTTTCATTCTCTTGTATAATTGCTCTGGGTAATGTTTCCAGAACTATATTGAACAGGAGTGGTGACAGCATCCTTGTTCTTGTTTCTGAATTTGGAGCAAAAGCCTTCAGTTTTTGTCCTTAGTGTGACATTGGCTGTTGATTTGTCATGTATAAAAGGTTTTATTAGATTGGCATAAGGATCATCTATTCCAATTTTTGTGGCATTTAAAAAATCTTTATTGGATTACTCTGCCATAAAGAATGACAAGATCGATCCATTTAGGTGCAAATGGAGACATCTGGAGGATATACTAATAAGTGAAATCAATAGATCACAGATAGACAATTTCAGGATCTTCTCTCTGGCATGAACATCTGTAGATGCAAATGAGTTCTAGAAAGTAGGACAGCTTTTATAGAGTGGAATATTTCTATAGGAAAC
>PVIC010053921.1:0-11706 GCA_004025085.1 Thryonomys swinderianus
AGTTCAGGCTGGCCCTGAGCTCACTATGGTGCCCAGGCAAGCCGCCGTGAACTCAGCAATCCTCCTGCCTCTGCCTCCCGAGTGCTGGGATTACAGGCGTGAGCCACCACGCCCGGCATTGTGGTATGCGGTGTTGATTGCTGGTGGGCATGAGTCTCCACGCCCAGCATTGTATGTGGTTTCCGGGGATCGAACTCAGGACCTTGCGCTTGCGAGGCAGGCGCCGGAACCACTGAGCTAACCCTCCGGCCCCACAGATATAATTTTTAAATCCAGTCTCATTGCTTCTTCCTAACAATCCTTGTGTTCCCCCATGACTAACTGCTTCAATAAAAAGGGGAAAGATGAAAAAGGGGTGTCCTCAATTGTACCTAAATTTCTTTCCAGTGCCCCTTCCCACCTCTAAGTGTGTATTTCATATAAGTAACTTACTTGTTGTCATTAATAAATTCCAGAATCTCCTGTTCTAATTTTAGCAGCATCATTCTGTCCCTGTTTAAAAAAAAGATTAAAACAAAACAAAACACAGCCCTCCCATAGACATTGAAAGCTGATATTATAAATACCATTTGTTCATTACAGAAGCTAAGGGGAGGGATATATCCATATTCCAATAATGGTAATACAGTAATACAGAAGCTATGGGGCCTCACTAGTCTGTCCTATATTTTGAAAAAGAAAAATAACCCAATTATTTATTTTTCAGACCCCTTCCAATCATGTACTTTGGTATTTACATCAGAAGTCTGTTAGCACCATATTCCATAAGCACATATTTTGTACTTAAAAATGAATCATTATTTACATCTCATCTTGTTATTCATAGAATTTTATAGTAGTTCTGCTTAAGTTATGTACATTGTCTTTTTCTTCTGTGCCTCCCAAACCTTCATATTTCTTTTTCTCTACATTCTTCTTCCAGTTTTTTCCCTCAGCTCTTCCAAAAGCAGAAACCTCCACGTGAGGGTCTTCTGAATCCCTCACAGAATATAAAATTATATTTCAGAAAGATTAGGGGAGGGGATGAACAGCCTGGATTCTAACAATGTAAAAATAATGGGAAGTTGCGTGGCTTCTTGGAATCCTGTTGGCTGCTATCCCCTTCCACTCTTACATCAATCATGTTATTACCTTGGGTTCTTTTTCAGTGTATTTACAAGAAATTCATGCAGATCTATTCCAGTGGAGTCCGTGTATTCTTGGCTGGAGTCTAGAACCACCACAAAAAAAAATTAAAATAAGTGAAACTCTTCTATGGTAACTAATCCCAAGCTAAAGCTTAGGGAAGATGAGAATAGAAATGTAGAGCCAAACCTCAGGCCAGCAAGTACCAGGTTTCAGGATGAATGGAAAGAGTGATGCAAATCCAGGCATTAAGACAGATGAGTGATGGGAAAGCCCTCACCTCTGGACAGCATCTTCCTTGGGGCTTTATCTTTGCTTTTGTCCTTGTCCTCCTTTTCAGAGACATCTTTTATGGACTTTTCTTCCTCTTTGTCAGAGGGGCAGCTGATGTGCAACTGAATTATATCCTTAAACAAGAAGAAAGAATATAATTAAAGAGGAAAAAAGATTTTAAATCTCTTTATAATTCCCTTGGAATCTCAATTGAAACAAATCTTGAGGTAGCAGCTCTATTTATAGAAGAGTATATATTATCAATTAAACTGTTTTAATTTATGGTCCACCAGGAGGGAGAGGTCAAGTTTTTCAGTTAGCAGTTACAATCTACTACATGAAGAGCTCAAGTTACAGTGAATGTTTCTGGTGTAAGAACTAGTGGGGGGGGTCGGAGATTTAGGTCAGTGGTTCCAGGTTAGTGGTTCCTGTGCCTGCCTAGCAAGTGCAAGGTCCCTGGTCCAATCCCCAGTAACCACATACAACAATACCAAGCATGGTGACTCATGCCCACCAGCAATCAGTACCACATACCACAATGGCTGGTGTAATGACTCACGTCCATAATCCCAGCACTGGGGAGGCAGAAGCAGGAGGACTGGTGTGAGTTCAAGGCTTGCCTGTGCTACTTAGTGAGCTCAGGGCCAGCCTGAACTACAAAGTGAGACCCTGTCTTAAAAAAAAGAACTAGTGAGGGCTGGAGATTTAGCTCAGTGGTTCCAGTGCCTGCCTCACCAAGCGCAAGGCCCTGAGTTCGATCCTGGTAACCACATACAATGCTGGGCATGGTGACTCACGCCCACCAACCATCAATACCACATATCACAGTGCTGGGCGTGGTGGCTCACGCCTGTAATCACAGCACTCAGGAGGCAGGAGGATTGCTGAGTTCAAGGCTTGCCTGGGCTACACAATGAGCTGAGGGCCAGCCTGAACTACAAAGCGAGACCCTGTCTCAAAAAAAAAAAAAAAAAAAACTAGTGGGTAATGATTCTAACTAATGGAGAGGAAAGTGTGGGTGAGGAAATGAGAATATCCCTGGCATCTCCTAATCTACATTACCCTAATGTCATCATGACATGAAGATAACTCATACTTCCTGCTCTCACCATGCCTTGCTTTAATACAACAGCTTTTGCTTTAAAGTATCTACTTCCTTGATTTCCAAACATATGATGTTGATGCTGACTGCTACCCTAGCACTTGGGAGACTGAAGCAAGAGAATTTCCATGAATTCAAGAGCAGTCTGGACTACATAGTAAGAACCTGTCTCAAAAAAAAAAAAAAAAAAGCTACATTTACTATTGTAAGTGACCTACCTGGGCGTCTAGCGGTCCATCAGAAAATGGAGTAGAGGACTCCTCACATACTGCCAGACTGCGCACTAACTTCAGCTTGGAATTAGACTGAAAAAGACAAACATCCACATATTCTATTAGGGAACATTCAGAAAACATCCTCTTTGGATTTGTTAGTTGCTGTTTCTATTAAACAGTGGTTTTATTTTTGTTTTTCCAAATAGGATTCAATTTCTATTTCACTCAAAAGTTAATGCTGCCGGGCGTGGTGGCTCACGCCTGTAATCTTAGCACTCAGGAGGCAGAGACAGGAGGATTGCTGAGTTCGAGGCTTGCCTGGGCTACATAGTGAGCTCAGAGCTAGCCTGAACTACAAAGCAAGACCCTGTCTCAAAAAAAAAAAAAAAAGGTAATGCTTACAATAGTAGATGTAAAAGCAAAATGATTACCTGGACAGATGGTAGGAAAACCAATTTACTTAGACTTTTTTCTCTTTAGCCCAGTGTTCCCATTCTAGGCGCAAAAGTTAAGCACAGATACACAGTAGCATAGCACTGTAGAAAGAAACTAGATTTGAGAGCCCAAAGTCCTAGCTGTGGCTTTGAATTTACAAGGAACACAAGTAAATAACTTAATTTCTCTGGGTCTGTTTTTCCCTCAATAAAGTTGAGAAAATAAAAACACCTAAAGAGTTCTTTACAGTAGTAAATGATATAAAGTCTACAACATAAGTATCATTAAATTGTGCTTAGTCTGGCAAACACAAGGTCCTGAGTTTAATCCCTAGTATCACACACACACACACACACACACACACACACACACACACACACACACACAGAGTATTTGGTATAGAGTAGACAATAAATACTAAATGGCCCTAAACCCAAGGTGGGAAGGGTATGGAAAGAAACAATTAAGAAAAGACAAAAACAGCCGGGCATGGTGGCTCACGCCTGTAATCCCAGCACTCGGGAGGCAGAGGCAGAAGAATTGCTGAGTTCCAGGTTTGCCTGGGCTACATAGTGAGCTCAGGGCCATCCTGAACTACGAAGCAAGACCCTGTCTCAAAAAAAAAAAGAAAAGACAAAAACAAGGAAAACTTTGTTAACACTTGGAATTTAATGCAATAAAAAGCCAATCCACTTGCTTTCCTTTTGCTGGCTGGAAAAATCTCAAAAAAAAACCCCTGAACTTCGCTATGCAAATTACTGCTTTCTTATCCCTCAAAGTAAAAAATTATAGAGTGACATTAAAAAAATTATGTGCACACTTTAGAGTGGAATAATAAAAGAACTTGTGAATCTGAAGAAATAACTTCAAGCCTAATTTTATCATTAACTACTCCATGTTCTTTGTTAGGTCTACTCAATTTCTCTGGCCCAAATTTTCTCATTGCAAAATGGGGTAATAACTGGGTTATTTATCTCAGAAAGTTTAGCAGGACAGAAAACAGCAGTGAAGGGCTGCCCAGGGATTTAGCTCAAGTGGCACTGTGCCTACTGTGCAAGCACAAGGGCCCAAATTTACTTCCTGTACTGAAAAAAAAAAGCAGAGAAGCCACAGATGTAGCTTAGCAGCACAGCACCTGCCTGGCAAGCCCAAGGCCCAGAGTTTAATTCTTGGTACAAAAAAATAACGTAACATAACGTTATGTAACATAACATAACATAGCAGTGAGCACTCTGTATTTTGAACTTTAATATAAAAACCCTAACTGTAGATTAGGCCATCTGAGGCAAAACACAGAGCCTCAGATACCTCTCAGCCTTGTTTAAAGCCAACCCATAAGATGGGCTACTTCCAAGTTCTATCATTAATTTTCTGAGGAAAAGTGTTGATAGCCCTTTATTACTACTTGTGATCACAATTTTTTCCACTGCAAAGAAAATTTAATATTCTCCTTTTGAGTTAAATTAAAAAGATCCACTTGTGGTCATGCACACCTATAATTCCAGCACTGGGGAGGCAAAGGCAGGAGGACTGCCATGAGGTCAAGGGTAGCCTGGGCTACATAGTGAGTTCATAGTCAGTCTGAACTACAAGAGAGACCCTGTCTCACAAAAGACAAAAAAAAGCCTGGCATGGTGTCTCACGTCTGTATTCCCAGCACTTGGAGGCAGAGGCAGGAGGATTGCTGAGTTTGAGGCTTGCCTGGCTACATAGTGAGCTCAGGGCCAGCCTGAACTACAAAGCAAGACCCTGCTTAAAAAAAAAAAAAAAAGACAAAAAATAAAAAGCTATCCCAGTTTTTCTTGATAACTGGTCTTAAAATAATCTGTGATAGGGGCTGGAGATTTAGCTCAGTGGTTCTGGCACCTGCTTAACAAACCCAAGGTCCCTGGTACAATCCCCAGTAACCACATACAACAATACCGGGTGTTGTGACTCATGCCCGCCTGCAATCAGTACCACATACCACAGTGCTGGGCATGGTGGCTCACGTCTGTAATCCCACACTTGGGAGGCTGAGGCAGGAGTATCACCATGAGATTGTCAGCCTGGGCCACATAGTGAGTTCAAGAACAGCTTGAATTACATGATGAAATTTGTCTCAAAAAAAAAAAACTTAAAAAAAATAAAAGAAAAAGTGCTCCCTGCCTATCATACAGAATAAAAAGAGCTGGGTGTGGTATTACACACCTGTAATCCTAGAATTTGGGAGTCTGAGAGAACTCCGAATCCTAACCACTAGACAACCAGGGAACAGCGCATTTGGAAGCCTGAAGCAAGAGATTACTATGAGTTTGAAGCTAGGGTAGGCTACATAGCGAATTCAAGGCCCACCTGAACTACACAGTGACAACATGTCTCAGAAAACAAAAATAAAAACAAAAAAAAGCAAAAACAAACAAAAAGAGCTTTTCTTTTCAGGGTATCAAAATGTGCCTAGTTGTTTCTATTAATGGGCCAGGATTTATTTAAAGGAAAATTCACATGTGAAAAAATGAAAGGGAATTTTCAAAAGTCATACGAACTGCCATTTTCCCAGAAAAGCCAGGGATGGCAGAGAAGCTAGTATTTCAGCATAATTAGCACCAAGTTCTCTCAGACGATAGAAGGCTCTTGCTGGGTATATTTTCAGGTATCAGAAACAGACTGTGACTAAACTAGAGATAACAGACAAAATGAAGCCAGATTTTTCCATTAGGAAAAATGTATGATTCATGTTCACAATTAGGGTACCAAGCGAGGCAAGAAAACTCTGCCTATAGGTAAACTGAATAAACTAGATATTGGTGATATATCCATTTGTAAAATGTACTAGTAATAGTATTAGAAAATAATACTCATAGGGCTCTTACCTTGGCTCTTTTCCTTGCATGACCATGGTTAGATGCCCGTCTCTGTTAAAAGGGGATTAGAAGATAAAGAAAATCAACATTTAATTAAAATAAACACATGTTTATGACAAAAAAGTACTAACTATAAAAACCATTATAGGGCCACAGATTTAGCTCAGTGGTTCTAGCACCTGCCTAGCAAGCGCAAGGGCCCTGGTTTGATCCTCAGTAACCTGTTTCAAAAGTAAATAAATAAATAAATAAATAAATAAATAAATAAATAAATAAAAATTAAAAAAAAACAATCTGTGCTATGGTTATGACATTTCCAGAAATATTCTAATTAGGAGAAAATTCTATGGTTTTTCAGAATGTAATGTTTAGCAGTCTTTGAAAACCACTAACAAGGGCTGGGGATTTAGCTCAGTGTTTCTGGTGTCTGCCTGGCAAGTGCAAGGTCCCAAATTCAACCCCCAGTACCACATATCACAATGCTGGGCATGGTGGCTCATGCCTATAATCACAGCACTGGGATCCAAAGGCAGGAGGATTGCCTTGAGTTCAAGGCTAGCCTAGGATACATAATGAATTCAGGGTCACCCTGAACTACAAAGTGAGACTCCATCTCAGAAAACACTAAAAAAGCCCCTCAAAATAAAAAAAAACATGAAAACCACTAACAAGTTAATTTCTATCAATTATTTTATAATGAAGGTGATTTGACTGTATGTGCTACAGGGTCCCTTCCACGTCACAGGTGCTAGAGTAGGGAATGTGATTTTCAACATAGTTCAGAAAGTATTATTTATTTATTTATTTTTTGAGACAGGGTCTCGCTTTGTAGTTCAGGGCTGGCCCTGAGCTCACTATGTAGTCCAGGCAAGCCTTAAACTGAGCAATCCTATGCCTCTGCCTCCAGAGTGCTGGAATTACACGTGTGAGCCACCACACCCAGCAGATGGTTATTTTTTTCTTCCAAATTTGTTTACAGGAGCCTATTTAATCACAACAGAAGTGAAATATGGTCCCCAACTATCACTTATAATAATATCTTTACAAGTCGACATAAGAATTTCAACTTGCAATAACCAAAATACCCATCCTTATATCTAAATAAATGAAATGAAAAATCTTCCCAAATGCCTCTCTCCCTGAACATGAGAATTCTCCCAGTTCTAAGTTTCTGCTTGTGTCAGAGATGTGAGATGAGATACAACAGAAGAATTAAACTTCCAGAGGAGAGAAGGATTCAGGAAAAAAACTGGAGATGAAAGAAGGCCTGAGGTGAGATGAGGGGAGGAAGAGCTAATTGATAATATTTCTGAACATCTGTGAAGTCAAAATGGAGCTTAGAAGAGGGGTTGAGGTGTGGAAAGTACTGAGGCTAGAGTGTGGGGCAGAGGGGAGGCAAATCAGAGGCAGAGTACTAGTGTGATCTTGGGTAGGTAAGGATTTCCTTTTCCTTGGTCCTCTTCACTAATTAGCAAATACTGCCAAGATGCAAGCTGGTGAACCGGGAAGGTAGATGGAAAGACGAAGAAATGATGGTAGAGCTGGTGCTTCAGCAAGGGAAAATTCATAGTCCAGAAATAAATAGTAAGTGTTCACTACTTCTTCAAACAGACCACCCATATACACTTACAGACTTACAAAATGTATACTGGGACAGATACTGAACAATTAAATCTTCTTTCAAATCTATTCTTCAAAAACTTGCTTCTCTCCTGAAGGGTCAATGAATGCTGAATTTCTTTTAGATCTAGCCAGAGATTATTTTATGGATTTATGTTTATTATATCTGCATACCTACAATTTTTTAAAAAGTCAAATACACTCTGTACACTACTCTGAACCTTGACTTTAATTTTTTTCATGGAGGTCATTCTACAGACCATCTATCCTATTTGTCTTACTTGCTAAATGGTATTTGTTCTACTGTATAGTTCTATGATAACTTACTTCACCAGTCTCTTAAGCTATACCATTAAGTTTTTTTTTTCCTCTTAAGGATAAAAATTATCCACATAACTGAGCATATCTAGAAATACAGAATATTTTAGGTCTATTTAAAATTTTTATAAAACTGTCCTTCAAAATGTTTACATTTATAAATTTATACCTCTACCAACAAGGTGTGAATCTGCTTATTACCCAGAATGGATAGTTTTAACAGTTAAATAAACACTGAAAGTCTAATTTGTAGCATATATCACGATAACTTCTGGAGGATACACAGATAAAAGACATGCCTTGTCAAAAAGTAACTCATCCTTCCCACCAGCCTGCTCTACCCAGAAGCCGTGCAGTGACAAGTCAGGTATGGACCCTGGGTGCCATCCCCACCACGGAGGATTGAGGCCCGCTGGCCAGCCCCAACCCCACCCTGGAGCTGCGTTGTGAGGACCCAGGTCCGAGAGGAGCCACAGCCATTTCCTGTGTCCCTCCACACTGCAGCCACGCTGAGAGACCAGGAAGGATAAAAAAAGGGGGGGGGGGAAATCTAGCTTCTATTTTGCCATCTACTCCTAGATCCCTCTATTCACCTCTTGTCCCCACACCCTCTCCTATCTTCCTGTCAGAAGCAATACCCAGAAGTAAAAGACTCTTAGGCTGCCCTATTTCTTCTCCTATACTACTATAAGAAGGTGTACAAAGTCTCCAATGGTCTTACAGCATACTGTTGGTACTATTTTATATACGCCCTCTATTACCCGCTGGCATATATGAGGTTCTAGAGTATAGGTGATCTTCATAAATCTGCTAACCCTATTTCACTCTCCTTCTGTCCCCCTACCTCCCTGATTCCCCAAAGACCTCTTATCGCCAAAGGGTTTCGCGGGTGCGTTTATGATCTACATGTTGTATACACATTGCTGATTAATTCTAAATTTTGGCATAGGGACAGAGAGGTAACTCATAAGCTCAAAGTCTTCAAAATAGAATTTAACAAAACTTTTCATTTTATTTACTGTGTTTAATACTGATATTGGTATTGATTGTATTATGGTAACAAACTTGATGTGATTGTTCTGCTCAAATACCTCCCATGATGTGTCAGAACTGAGAACTTTCAAGAGTCATTACAGATTCAAGGAGGACACCCCAGGAAGGTGCCACATCCAAAGAGCCCCAGATAATAGAAAGAAAGAGACCTGCAACAAACATTGCCCTGTCATCAGGCAAAGAATAGCATTAGTAACAATGAAAGAGTAGAAATGAGAAAATATACAAAAAACCAGACACAAAGATCACTACCACAGGGAAATTCAGAGAAAAGAGAAATAGGGCAAACTGAAACTCAAGCACCAGGACTCTTGGAGATGGTAACTAAAGCAGATCTAGTAAAATGGAAATCAGAACTCATCTCTGAGATCAAAACAGGAATACTGTCCACAGTGAAAGACATTAAAGAAGAGATCAGCGAGATGATAGAATCCAAGATAGCAGAAGCAATTGAACCTTTTAAACAGCTTCAAGCAGAGCTCCAGGGAATGATGAAGGAGAACGAAAGCTTGCGAAGTAGGATGAATGAAGCAGAGAACCGAACCTCAGACCTAGAGGACAGCATAGCAGCCAACAAGCAGGAAAGATATAATCTATGGAAAAGAGCAAGGGACCATGAGAAATCAATTCAACAGCTCCTAGATGACTCAAAGAAAAATAATATAAGACTGGAGTTACTGAGGAAGCAGAAGAGAGTGTAAAAGACATAAAAAAGCTATTGTCAGAGATAACAACAGAAAACTTCACAGGAAAAGAGACATACAGATAAATGAGGCCTATCGGACTCCAAAACACCGTGACATAAAAATATCTACACCTAGACAGATAATTATCAAGCTTCCAGATGCACAACAAAAGAATGAAATACTGAAAGCCGTGAAAGAAAGGAAGAAAATCACCTACAAAGGGAAGCCCATTAGGATCACAGCAGAATTTTCAACACAAACACTCAATGCAAGGAGAGCGTGGAGGGAAGTATTTCAAGCACTGCAGGAAAACAACCTCCAACCTAGACTGTTGTATCCTGCAAAACTATCTTTCAGAATAGATGGGGAAATAAGATACTTCCATGACAAAGAACACATGAAAAACTTCACAAATACGAAACCTGCACTCTAAAACATTCTAAAGAATATCTTGGAAACAAACACAGAAAATTCCATACCCACAAGACCCAGGAGAGTGAATTCATTGGGGCAAACAAGAAACTAAATAGAAAAGAGGAAAAGCAAAGAAGAAAAGAACCAAGAACAGGGAAACATGGCAGCTCTGAATAGGTACATATCATTCATAACCATTAATGTCAGTGGTCTCAATGGGCCAATTAAAAGACACAGACTAGCAGATTGGATCAAGAAGCAAGATCCTACAATCTGCTGCATACAGGAAACACACCAAATTCAGAAGGAAACCCATAGACTGAAAATAAAAGGTTGGAAAACAATCCTCCATGCCAAAGAAACTGCAAAAAAGCAGGAGTGGCTATCTGGTTTGCAGATAAAATAGATTTCAAACCCAAACTGATTAAAAGAGATAAAGAAGGTCACTATATCCTCGTACAAGGAACTATCCAAGAGAAAGAAATAACAATCATAAATATTTATGAACCAAACTCTAATGCACCCAACTATATAAAACAAACATTATTAGACATGAAAAGCCAGTTAACCACGAATACAATAGTAGTAGGGGACTTCAATACTCCACTATTACAAATTGATAGATCAACTGGACAAGGAATCAATAAGGAAATACTTGAGCTAAATCAAACTTTTGAGCAAATGGACTTATTAGATGTCTACAGAATTTTTCACCCTACAAAGCGAGAATATACCTTCTTCTCTGCTGCTCATGGATCATTCTCCCAAGTAGATCACATTCTAGTCCATAGAACAACCTTAAGTAGATACAAAGGAATCGAAGTTATCCCCTGCATACTATCAGACCGTAGTGCCTTGAAACTGGAGCTGAATAGCAGAAGAAATTTCAAGATCCTCACAAACACATGGAAATTGAACAGCACTCTGTTAATCAACCAATGGGCAACAAAAAAAATTAAAGAAGAAATTAAAGTTTCTACAACTAAACGACAACCCCAGCACAACATACAGGAATTTATGGGACACAATGAAAGCAGTTCTGCGAGCGAAATTCATAGCAGTGAATGTATACACTCGGAAAATAGAGCAAACCGAAATAAACAATCTAATGATGAACCTCAGACAATTAGAAAAAAAGGAGCAAAACAAACTCAAAGCACATACTAGCGAGGAAATTATAAGGATCAGAGCAGAAATTAATGCATTGGAGACAAAGAGAACAATACAAAGAATCAATGAATCAAAGAGTTGGTTCTTTGAAAGGATAAATAAGATCGACAGACCCTTAGCCAACCTTATCAAGCAAAGGAAGGAAAAGGCTCAAATCCATGCTATAAGGAGTGAAAATGGGGAAATCAGCACCGATCCAGAAGTCCAAAGGATAATAAACATGTACTTTGAAAATCTATACTCCAAGAAGATGGAAAATCTAGAAGAAATGGATAGATTCCTAGACTCATATGAACTTCCAAAGCTGAATGAAGAGGATACAAAAATGTTAAACAACCCAATATCAATCTGGGAAATTGAAAATGTAATAAAAAACCTACCAACAAAGAAAAGCCCTGGTCCTGACGGCTTCACTGCTGAATTCTACAAAACTTTTAAAGAAGAGTTAATAC
>PVIC010053922.1:0-11701 GCA_004025085.1 Thryonomys swinderianus
AAAAAAAAAAGAAGATTGTAGTTTCAAGATTCTGATGGCGCTGGGAGTTTAAGCTGAAAGTTCAGGGGTGACCACAGTGACTCTTTTGTGGCTGGTTAGGTTCTGGAACAGGTCGCAGTCCATTTCTACAGTGAGCCTGTGAAGCCCCAGCTGTGTCGGTGTGAACTGGAACCAGGTGTGCAAGGTTTCTCCAGGCCGCACTGGACTTAATCTGCAGTAAAGGGGAAAGCAAGTGTTGACTCTGCCTCAGGTTCATTGGTCTCCTGGCCCAGTGACTGCTGTTTGGACAGGTGGTTACAGAGATGAAGATGGGCCTCCCCATGCTAAGCAAGTATGTTCCGGGGGCTGCACTTTCTGTTTCTTTGGAGGTATGTGGTTCAGTCTGGCTCAGTTGTCAGTAACAGTGCTGGAGTATGTTTGGGAAGCACTGCTGTAGGGACCGTCACTCCCTGCTCTGCACTGAGTGCTCACCAGTGTGCCCAGGCTGGGATAGTGAGTAGACATCTTGGAATCCAAATGGGGATGCAGTGGACACAGAATATTTACAATATCCAAAGCCAACAAGAGACAAATTATCAAGAATACACGGGAACTCCTACACACCAGCAAGAACATCCAAACGGTGGACAGCAAGATAGACAGTGGATGAGAGGCAATGGAAAAGACAACGAATATATAAAAAGGGGCAAAGTGAAACATAGTAAGATTTTTTTTTCTATTAGACTGGGAGTGTAAAGTTGGGTGTAGCCAGGAGTGGCAGACAGGTAGAAATACAGAAACCCGTGAACTCCTGGGCACATATACCCCACTAAAGTCTCAAGAAGGTCTATAAGGGGTCATGCATGAGGCTGGTGGTTCCCTCCAGCGTGGCTGTGCTGAAGGGATGTGGGGGACACAGCTGTGGAGCTCTGCATGGGGTGGGGTGGGTAGGGCCTGGGTGCTGTGCTATGCAGCAGAAACAGTGACCTCAGAATGTGCGTGGGACTTAACAGTTCTGACTGAAAAGAAATATTATTTGTTTAAATGCAGGCTTAAGAAACAGCAGTATGCATAGTATACACCCTAAGGAGAGTGCTATCCTCTACGCATACTGCTAAGAGGATATGTAGGATAGTGTGGGGAATGGGAATAAAGGAATAAATAAAGCAAAATTGTGTGTTGTGACTAGCAGAGTGCAGCTCTGCCCACACTGAGAAGCCTGTGCCCTGTGTCTCTAACCTCTTTGCTGCATCTACTTTAAATGCTCCACCTGCTCTTGCAGAACGGGACAGTAACGGGGTGAGGTGGGTGGTGGAGGCACACCCTCAGCCCGCTCACCCACCCCCAAGGATCTGTGGTCTCAGGATGAGCACTGGATAATTTTCAGGGCTATTTCCAGGCACTCTGCGGGTGTGGCAGGAAGATGTTTGGTGTGGAAGTTTGTCATCTGTGGCTCTGCACTCTGCCCAGCTGTGATGTCAGTGGGAGGAGGACCTTGCAGTCTCTTACCTGTATCTCCTTTCTCGGTGAAAGAGCCCCTTTCCAAAGATGGAGACCTCACAGTCTTTCATGGGGGAGTCCAGGGGGTTCTGGATCCTGACTGTAGCTCTGAGTGGTTGATGCTGCTTTGCTACTTCTGGCATCTGTGGGGAAGGGCAGCACGGAGTGAAGCCAGGCACCAAGCACAGGCGGTTCACTGGCTCAGGCTGCACAGCTGCATTCTCCCTGCTCCCCCCCCCCATATCCCTCACCTTTGGGTGGCACTGATATTGGTGACAGTGCCACTCCTCTGCTTAGAAGCCTCAGAGGGCTTCCCACGGCCTCTGCCGCTCAGCTCAGGTTGCTTTTGGGCCTCCACTGTCTGCCCTGGCCCAGCGCCCGAGCCCACCTGTGCGACACTTGAGTAAACATCCAACCCCAGCAGGGACTTTCCCGTCCCAAGCACAACCCCCAGCTCCTTCCCTTCCCTTCTCTGTCTGCCTCTGCCTTTCATGGTCCCTTCCTATTTGGGAACTGAAAGCATATCTATTTTCCAAGGCCAAGTATAAAAATCATTTCCTTGGGCCAGAGATTTAACTCAGTGGTTCCAACGACTGCCTAGCAAGCGCAAGGGCTCTGGTTAGATCCCCAGTAACCACATACAATACTGGGTGTGTTGACTCATGACCAACAACCACTGGCAAACAGTACCTCATACCACAGTGCCAGGCATGATGGCTCACACCTGTCATCCCAGCACTTAGCAGGCAGAGGCAGGAGGATTGCTGAGTTCCAGGATTGCCTGGGCTACATAGTGAGCTCATGGCCAGCCAGAACTACAAAGTGAGACCCTGTCTCAAAAAAAAAAAAAATTGTTTCCTTATGAAACTCCCCCAACTGGCAGCTGGTTTATTTCCTTTATAAAGGAAATTTCCTTTATATTTTATTTTCCTTTATAAATCTCCTTTATTTCACTTGTATCTAAGAGCCTTTGTAACTCACATAGAATATCAAGCATGTCTCCCTTGTTAAACTAATCTCAAGAGCAAGGGGCAGATCTTGTTCATGTAGGCCACGGGAGACTTGTGGAGAGAGCTGGACTAAGACACATAAGCTCCTGGACCATTTTACTCTTGTGATCTTGGACTGTTTTCTTCCTCTGACTTACAGAAATAGCTCCTCATGGGGATTTTGTTTGATTTCTCTCTAAATTTCCCAGGGCTTCCTGAATGCCAAGCAAGAGCTTCACCACTGAGAGCCACACCGCAGTTCCCACAGGGCTGGAACTGAAATACAGGAGGTGAAAGTACTGGCACATATAAAAAGCTAAAAAACACAACTTGTGAGTTGATCCCTATAATGTGGGAAAGCAATGGGGGAAGCCCCGATTTTGGGAAACAGAACTGCTTCAGCAGTTCAAAGGTTCAAAGGGTAACAATCTGTGTATGAGCACATCTCTTTGGAGAGAAGGAACTCTTTGGTCTAGTACAGTCCCACTGCACCCAAAGCTTCTCAGGTCCTTCCAACCTGAAGCCTGAGCAACAGTGAGAGCGATGCAGGGAAGACCTGGTGCCCACCTGGATGGTGAGGCGTGGCCTCTGGATGGCCACGTCCTCTTGGGCAAAGCAGCTCAGGCTGGAGGCGGAGTGCTTGGCCACTGCGGTAAGTCTGAGGAAGCTGTTCTCCGGCATGTCGTGCTCAAAAGAGGAGAAAGACAGGCTGGTGGTCACTTTCCTTACTGAAACAGAGAACAGTGGAGTTGGTACAGAGCAGTAAGTGTGGGCCCCAGAGAACAACCAGAACTCATGGTGTTCCTTCCCATTCATGCTGCTGCTGTGCTTTGGCCTAGAAAAAAGCCACCAAATAGACTCAAACTCAGGCTCCCAACTTGTAGACGCAACCCCCTATCTGTGTTGCCACTCCCACCCTGTGGAGATGAGGTGCCACCTGCTTTTTATTCTGTTTTGTTTTTGAGGTAGGGTCTCCCTCTGTAGCCCAGATTGGCCTTAAACTCACTGTGTAACCCAGGCTGGTTTGATGATCCTCCTGCCTCAGTCCCCCAAGTGCTGGGATTACAGGTGTGTGACACCATACTTGGCTCCCCTGCTTTTTAAATCTATTCCCTATCTTGCTGCACAACTGACTAGCTGTGTGACCTTGAGATTTAACCCCTCTGGACCTGGGCCTCCTCATTTGGAAAGTGTTTCCTGCCTTGTGAGATTGTTCTAGAGGGTTAGCTCAGTCCTGTCTATAGCAAGATTGGCACCATTTTTAGCAAACAGTAAGTGCTCAGTAAACACAATCTAGTCATTCTATTATTCATTATTTTTCTGGGAATTGCATCGTTATAATCTGCCTCTTTTGTGGCTCAGTTTCTCCCTCTGTGCTTTTTTCCTCAACATGTGAGATTCAACTTTCTCTCATCCTCCCACATGGCGGGGCGGGGTGGGGGTTCCTTGGCTGGCCACAAACCTGCCACCCACCTTCAGGAAGCACTGCACAGCTTACCCCATCTCCCTGACATATTGGCTTCCCTCCAAAAGTGGCCTCCAGCCCTGCATCTCAGCCAGGCTGCTCTCCCAGAGGCTGGGTTTCAGCCCAGCCCCCTCCTGAGCTTGCTGGGTGCCCCCCTCCCCTTTTAGTCTCCCTATGCTCCCCCTTCAAGGCCCAGCATGATGCACGTCATCGGGGAGTGCCGGCACCAGCCTCAGAGATCTGCTCTGCCCCAGGATGTGTCCACCTCCCTGGACACCCCTTGCTGCAGTCCCTGGGCTGTTTGCTGATCTAACCACAGTTGGAGCTGTGGGTCCCCCGTGTTGGCCCCAGTCATATGTGCTGAATGACCACATGAGAATGAGGCCCAAGGTCCAAGAGAAATCTGTGGACCATGGGCAGTGCTTGGGTACAGCCAGGAAGTTGGGTGTCTGGTGGGGCCAAGGGAATTACCCTCGTTGGCGCTGAGCTGGACAGACAAGTGCTTCCTCCAGAGGTCAGTGGCAAAGACTCCGTTGTAGTGCACTGCCTGGGCCCTCATCACCAGCTGCACCCCCTTCTCCTGGTTGCCAGGATTACGCAGGGTAACAGAGAGCTGGGCATCCCCTCCCAGGAGGAGGAAGGGCGGTGCTTCCAGGAACAGATACAATGGGTCATCCGACTCGCAACTGGGGGGCAACACACCACTGTGTTTTTTGCGCCTCATCTTCTCCCTCTGGACTCTCTCTAGCACCTTTTTCTCTTGAAGAGATCCTGGAGGACGGAAGAGACAAAGCAGCCTTCTAAACCTCCAGGTGTTCGCTCTTCTATTCAGAGCCCAGGATTAAAATGAAGGGAGCAGGGGAAGAAGGGAAAAAAGAATCAAGATATATCAGGTACAGGCACAAATTCCATGTGATGAATGTTGTCATTGTGTATATCTAAAGTATACCAGTGAAATTAATTTTAGATATTTTTAAAAGTTAAAGTTGAAAGCCTTAAAAAAAGCTTTGCCCACTTCTCAGATGCCAATAACACAAATCTTCACCAACCTCCAAGCTCATAGTTGGCCCCCAAAGCCTATGTTTGGCAGCCTCCTTCCTAGACAGGGTGCCTCTGAAGGACGCTCTTCAATATCATGAAAAGGGAGAGCAGTTGACGCCATCTTTGAGGACAGTTTTACTGGGAATTGGTCTTCCTGGGCAGTGGCAGCCATGGACTCGCTGGCGTATGAATGTGTGTAGGTAGCAAAGTGACACTGTGTCTTGGAAAGCTCCCTGTGGGAACTGACAGCGGGGAGACAGGCAGGGGCTCTGCTGCTGTTCTGCCAACCAGCAGGGATGAGGTCCCGGATTAGCTCCAGTTAATGTGAAGTGCTCAGGAGACACAGGTGAGAACAGGTTGTGAGGGGAGAGAGGAGACTTGGGGGTAAGACAAGTAGGCGAAGAGCAGTGAGCTTACCTCAGAGAAGCACTGGGCTGAGGGTGGGGAGGGTAGCATCCAGGCCTTCTGGGAGCGGGGCTTGGTATTGAGGATACTGTTTTATAGCAGTGGTTCTCAAGTGCAGCAGTTCCCCAACCCGGGACATGTGGAAATGTCTGAAGACACTCTTGGTTTACGTGTGTGTGTGTGTGTGTGTGTGTGTGTGTGTGTGTGTGTGTAGGGGGTCTCACAGATAGAAGCTATCTATGCTAAACCGCCTAGGATGCTCAGCCCTCTACAGCAAGGAAATATCTGGTCCAAAACCTCAGTATCCATTGGGGTTGAGAAACCCTGTTTCTGTGATAGAAAGGGGCTTGGGCTCTTCCCAGCCTGCCTCTGTCTGACCACCCTTCTCAGCGGCTGTTCCAGGTGTGGAGACAATACCTGTCGGGTACTTGTAGTTCTGAGTTATGTCCTCGCAGCGGTCACTGCCCACAGTCTTGGTGCTGATGTTGTTGCCAACGTACTTGGTGTTGAAGTTGGTCAGCTCCAATTTCCCATCCTCACAGCACTTCCAGACCACGCATGAAGCATTCACTGATGCAAAAAGCTCTGACACGGCGGGCGTCAGCTCCAGGGCCCCCTCCTTGACTGCTCTGACTGGGACCAGATCACAGGCTCCCAGGACTGAGGTGAGAGAGGCTGATGAGCAAGGGGCCAGATCTCTGCCCATCCTGGGATATGGCACATCTGTCCCTATCTGTACCATTTTCCCTTTTAGGATGAGGCCAGATCTGGGCTCTGGGAGGGTTTCTGAGAAGTGGGCACAGGCAAAGGAGGAACTCCTAACTTCCGGCATGGAAAGGGCCTTAGAGTAACACACACAGCACACAGGAGTTCCCAAGCCAGCTTTGCTACTAGACGACACCAGTCCATTACCCTTCTTTTATTTTTGGTACTGGGGATTGAACTCAGGACCTCATGCCTGCCTGGCAGGTGCTGTGCCCACCGTGCTAAATTCCCAGCCTTAGGTCACTTTTCTTGAGTGCTTGCCACAGGCAAGGACCTGGGAAAGTTCTAAGGAAGTGTCAGGTGTCCCTGGCTGCTAAAGCACCCTCCTCTGAGCCCATCCTGACATCATCTCCATCCACAGCCAGATGGGTCAGCTCAGTCCCACCAGGCACATCCCCATGCCACCTTCAGACCCTCTGCCCCCATTAGAGGCGTCTCCCTCTGCCAGCCATCTTTCCCCCTGCTCCTCCTGTGTGAGCGATGCAGACCCTGGGCCCCTGCTGCTCCTTCATCTCCCTCAGGGACCTACAGCTCTTTCTCTGTCAGCACTGGGTGCTTCTGGCCCCACCCACAGGTTTTACCTCCACCTCCACTCAGAGGCGTTGGGTATACAATCTGCCATCCATCAAAGCCCTGGCACAAATCAGGCCTGGACATCCAGCATTCTGTGGAAGTCTGGAAGATCCTGAAGGTAGCAAAAGCAAAAATTCAATGGAAAGCAAGAAGTGGAGGTTGTTGAGAGCTACAACCTGGCAGAGCTCTTCTCCCGAGGTGACAGGGCACTGTGTAACAGTGGCCGTTACCCTTCAGGAAAGGTGTGCACCACACTGACCTGGCAGTCCTAATGGCCTAGTGGGTTTTTGCCACACACATCGGAGCCCTGTGGGCCTCTCACCAGATGCGGCCTCTCTGGCCTTCTCCGACCTGCAGCCCCTCCTCGCTGTAGTACTCGTCAACCAGCAGGTCCCCGCCGGTGCCCTGGGCCGAGGCGAATGTGGTGACCACACGGGCTGGGATTCCCAGGCTCCTGAGTGCTGGGTGAGAGGTGCGGAGCATCAGAGGGGGCAGAGGGCGCTGACATGGAGGGGTCTCCTGTGGACAGGCTGTCTCTAGTATGAGGTGACAGTGGAGAAGGAGGGGGTGCCAGCCCTAGGAAGTCAGACCTGACACCAGAATGGGACTTACAGAGGTTGAGCTGAGTTACCCCACAAACAAGGGGAAAGGGTTGTGAATTTGGACTGAGCGCTGGGGGCTTTCTATGCCCAGGTGGGTAGGGGGTGTTTCATGGAGGGAACAGAGTTCCAAGGGGGCCCAGCTTGGCTGAGAGGAAACGCAGGAGAAGTTTGAGGCTGGCAGGCAGCAGCACCACTGCACTAAATCCCCTGCTTCTGTGGCGTCTGCACCTGTTCTGGCCATGATGGGGGAGGGCAGTCCCAGAGAGGCAGGGTGGCCGCGGAGCAGCCCAGGTGACCTCCTACTGACGGCCCTCTGTACCTGTGCATGTGACAGCAGCCAGCACCCAGGCCTGACCCTCATACACCGGTCGCCCCTGGCCAGTGAGCCACCGCCGCAGGATGGGTGCGCTGCCCCGGCGCTTGCTCAGCAGGGCCCGCTCCTGGGGCACCTGGGTCTGCGGGACTGGCTGGACCTCCTTCTCCTTGAGCGCATGCAGCTGGGGGGATGAGGGAGGCATTCTCTGAGGAAAGCCTTGTCGGCTCTCTCCTCCAGCCTGGTCCCTGTTGGCTGCTCTTGCCCCTGTGGAGGATGCCGCCTGTCCTCTCCTGCCCCTCACTTCTCCCGAGGAGGGAAAGTCTGTAGTGGGCTTTTGGCCCTCTTGCCCTGCCCTGGCCCCTGCCTGATACTCACCAAGGCACCGAGGACCCGGGCCACATGTACAGGCCGGCTCCATGCCTCCACCTGTTTGTCCATGCCCAACAAGTCCAGGCTGAGGTCCATGATGTCGCTTTCAAACTGTAAAGGCCACACAGGCAAGATGAGAGTTTCCAGGTCAGGCCTCCTCCCAGCACAGTCCCCTGAACTCAGTCTCCCCTGCCTCTCTGTCCCCTGTGCCTGTCCTGTGGCCTGACTCTCCTGATAGGCCTGGGTTCCCAGTGCTGCTTCTCCCGACCTCTTTCTTGTGCTGGGGACTAACCCCAGTGCTTTGCGGTGAGCTATATCCCCAGCCCTTTTTTCTTTTCTCTTTTTTTTAAAATTTAGAGACAAGGTCTCCCTACATCATTAAAATGCCTGAACGTCCCAGAGTTCAGCTCAGTCCCTGGAAGTGAGGCGTGTGCCACTGCACTTGGGTTCACTGCAGTCCAATTTCCTTTCACTTCTACAGAATGAGCTCCTGAATGGCATGGGCAACTGAAACGCAGCCCGTGGCCCCTGAGGTTACAGGGCTCTAGCAGAGATACCAGAGAATACTGCTGCCTTTTGGACCAGGGGCCGTTTTCACACGGGCTTAAGAGGAAGAGCAAAGTGGTGGCCTAGCTGGAAAGGCTCGGTGCCCATCGGAAGGCTTGCTCTTTGTCCTGTAGGTAGAGGACTTAAAAGTCGTTGGAGCTGCTCACCTCTTAGGAAGATGCCTCAGGCTGTGCCTTAAGGAGGAATGGAGACCCCGAGGGGCTGACGTGGGCTCCTGACCAGGGCTGTGGCCCGCCAGCTCTGACTGTCTAAACAGAAAGTCATTAGACAGCCACTGTCCCTGTCTGTCCCCAGAGGTCCTTAGTACCTGGCCGAAATCCCAGGGCTCTTCCTGGATACAGTCGGCTGTGCCCAAGAAGATGAGGCCATTCTCCTCCAACACATATTCGCCGCGCTGAGCCTCATTCTGCAGAAATACAGCATCCTCTGTGAAGAAGCAGGAGGGGACAGGCTGAGGGCTGCCGGAGCCACCCTCCAGTGCAGGTCCAGTCTGGCTTCAGGGCCCCCAGCTGCAGATGGAGCTGAGCATGGAGACCCTCACAGAGGCAGACCCTGCCTCAAGCCACTCTTATGGGGGACCTGAGCAATTAAAACCCTTGTATTTTTTTAAATTGCCTTTTAAATTGTATATTCTCTGGCCTCAGTAAACCCCAGTGCACCCTAGGGACAGACTGGGGAGAGCAGAGGAAGACAGAGAAGTCTGTCCCTTTGGCTACCACATTCTTGCAGCCTGTTCCTGCTCTTGCCCCTGTACCGCTGCAATCAAGTAGCCTTCCAGGTCATCACTGTGAGGCTCAACCTATGTGACAAGCTAGCCGAGCCAGGGCCACAGCTCGGTGGTGAGACAAGTCTTCTCTTTCACTGGGAGCCCCTTGGGTGCTTCTGGCAGGGGTGGCACTAGGACAGGACCCTAAGTCTGAGGAGGCATCTGTAGAACCGAAAGCAGATGCTGGTCTTATAGGGGCTGCTCACAGGGCACCCCACCTCCAGCTCCACCAAGGCTGTCGCAGGTCCAAACTCACCTCTGTTCCAAGGGTTAAAGAGCAGCGTGAACTGGCCCAAGAGGTGTTGCTTCTGGCCTGAGTCCCGAAGCAGGAGCGAGTAGTGGCCAATGATGGCGTCCACAGGTGTGGTCACAGAGATGGCCCAGGAGCTGGGTTCTCTCTGCTTCACCTCTGCCCTCCACCACCGTGAGTCGCCCGGAGCGGACACTGGGAATGTGGCTAGGGTCCCACTGGTCTTGGAAGGCTGCTCTCCTGCAATCATGCAGCGTCATTAGCACTCCGTGTTACCAAGATGGAGGAGGTGATGGCTGGTTTTAGAGTACAGTAAGGACTGCCTCAAGGACACCTGTATCATGAGAGGTTCAGAGTCCACAATATAGGAAAATAACAGCACCGCCATCCGTCCACTCCCACCGACGCCCCAGGATGCTCAGCTCACTAGCAGAAACTGGCACAGTATTGTATGTAATTCATGCACCTCTTCCATACACTTTAAGCTATCTTTGTTTTTTTCTCTTCATTAGTACATGTTTGTGATACATAATGATTCAATTCCTGGGGGAGTTGGTGCAGGCATATAACACATCTTGACTCTTTTTACTTCTTCAGCTCTCTCCCTGCCCCTCCCTCCATCTCTTGGTTCTAAATTATTTTAAATAATTTAAAAAATTTAAAATAAAATAAAAATAAAAATACTTAAAAAAAATGTGAATGCTATGTGAATAGTTCTTAGCCAGTATTGTTTACAGAATAATAACAAGGAAGAACTCTCTGTGTCTAGTACAGATGGGATTTATTTTCAGGAGAATTCCTATCTGTGGCAGTTGGCTCTGAGGATGTGGCCCCTCTGTGTCCGGGGCCCACTGTGCTTGTTCCACAGGCTGAAGTGAAGACCTTGGGGTTACCAAGGGCTCCGTACCTGACAGGTACATAGATCTGATGAATAGTGAAAACTAGATACCAAATTTTGCCTCAGTTAGAGCCCAGTCAGGCTTTCCTGGAAAGCTATTATTACCACTACTATTATAATTGTGGCATTGAAGGTTGAACCCTAGGCCTTTGCATGCAACTACATCCTTGGCCGTTTAAATTTTTTTTTTTTTTTTAGTTTTTGAGGTAATCTTGTGAAGTCACTAAGTTGTCCAGGCTAGACTCAAAATTGTGATCCCCCTGCCTCAGCCTACCAGATTGCTGGGGTTACAGGCGTGGCTCGGAGAGTGGATATTCTATTTGCAACCAGATGCAGCTGCTGAGTGGGTTGTGAGCCGGGCTATTACCACAGGAGCCCCGTGGGGCTTAGGGAGGCCTTTGCTCCCAGCTCCCGGCAAAGCACTGGCGATAAGTCCTGTCGCCAAGGATGGGGCCAGTCCTCCTCACCGGTCTGTGCAACAAGGGACACCCTCTTGAGGGCCGGCAGGAATGGCTGGACAGGGGCCTGGAAGTGCACGGTGATAGTGAACTGCTGCCCCCTGCGCACAATGAGGCGCCGTGAGCTGATGGCCCGGGTGTGGTGCTCCTCGTTGTTCTTTGCCACCTGGAAGTCACAGCTCTTGATTCCCAGGCCTTTTGTGGGAAAGAGAAATTGTGGGTGAGTGTGAAACACAAGGAAAGCAGAGATTCTAGACTTGGGCCAGGGTTCAAGGCCGTGGCTTCCTTTACTTACTGGTTATGCAACCTCAGGCAGTAACCAAACTGTACTGAGTCTCCATGTCTTTCTCTATCAAGTAACAACCCGCTGCCCCGCCGTGGGGGTGAACCGAAATGGTGCACACGATGCATGTGGCCAGTGTCACTTGCTTGTCCGTTAGATGGTACTGTTGTCATTATTTATTTATTTATTTGCAGTACCAGGGATCGAATTCAGGACCTTGTGCTTGCGAGGCAGGCACAGTGCCTCTGAGCTACATCCCCATCCCTGCTGTTATTTTTATAAAGAACAATATTTATTCTCACTGTTGACTTCCTTCTTATCCTGGTTCCAAGCAATGAGTACAACCCAGATTTTACTCCCCTACACTCACCTTTTTCCCCCTCTTAAAACAGTCAGGTAATTTTTTTTTTTTTTTTGAGACAGGGTCTCACTTTGTAGTTCAGGCTGGCCCTGAGCTCACTATGTAGCCCAGGCA
>PVIC010053923.1:0-11712 GCA_004025085.1 Thryonomys swinderianus
TGTGAATATTACTTCCTTGTTGGCACTGAGAGGCTTTCTTTCTTCTAGCTGTTCCCCTGCCTCTTATTCAAGATTGAGTTCCCAGACAAGTTTCTCCTGCTAGATGTGATTCTCAGCCAATTTGACTCACTTGGGAACTTTCAAATACATATTGATGTCTGGGTCCTATCCCAGAGGCTTTAATTTCATTGGTCTGGGTTACAGTCTGGGCATCAGACATTTTAAACAGGTAATTCTAATATATAACCAAGACTGAAGCATCTGCTTTAAAATGTAATGATTCTACTTTCCATTTGTAATGCATCACCAAATGTTTCTTAGAAGATATTTCAGAGACCAAAGACTGAGATCTGGCGTTTAATTTCACTAGCATTTACAAATAAGTAATGAATTTAAGGAAGGTTTGAAAACCTTCCAGTCTAGCCAGAAGTAAATTCAGGCATCAACTCCAAAATCTGCTGATCTTCACTTGAAAGGGACCCAAATCAGGAAGAGAAGAGAATGGTCAGATATGAGACATGAAGACTTATTTGACTGTGTATTTAGTTGAGTTCTTTAGTGCTTTTGTTCAAGGCAATGATCTCATTCACGGTTGTACATTAGAATTACCCAAGGTAATGCATTTGCTCAAGCTTTGCCTCATATATTCTGACATAATATGCCTACACCAAACATTCTTAAACCAGCATGCATCAGAATCACGTGCAGAGCTTGCTAAAACACATTGAAGGCACCATCCTCAGCTTCTGATTCAGTAGACCCACAGTGGAGCCCAATAATTTACATTTCTAGCAAGTTGCCAGGTAATGCTGATGCTCTGGGTCTGGAGACATCTGAGAATTAGTGGTTTAGGGTAAGACCTAAGTGTTAGACTTGAAAATAAATTCTGCAGGTAATTTCAGCGTGCAGCTGGGGTAGAAAATCACTGCCCCAGCACTGTTCATCCTAATTAAGGAGAAACATAGTACAGAAAATCTGATCCTCTTATAGCAGGACACTTCACATGGATGAATGAATGAATGAACAAATTTTAGATAGAATCCTAAATAAGTTCATGGAGGTGAAACTCTATGATGGCCCACATTAACGTCGAGTTTGATCCTCAAGGAAAAGGAAGTAGAATGTTTGGAAAGTTTTACTACTGTTTAGATTCTGAATTTTACTTCTATTTGGCAGAAGTAAATTATTCAGTTTTCTATGAAAAATGTATCTGTCTGATACCTTTAATTTTTTTTTTTTTCTGAGTCAGGGTCTGGCTTTATAGTTCAGGCTGGGCCTGAGCTCACTATGTAGCCCAGGCAAGCCTCGAACTCAGCAGTCCTCCTGACTCTGCCTCCCGAGTGCTGGGATTACAGGCCTGAGCCACCAAACCTGGCATTTGTGGTATGTGGTGCTGATTGCCAGTGGGCATGGCCACCACGCCCGGTACTGTTGGACATGGTTACTGGGGATCAAACCAGGGACCTTACGCTTGCTAGGCAGGTACCAGAACCACTGAGCTGAATCTCCGGCCCCTGATGCCTTTAATTCTGAATGAAAGCGCTATCCAGAAACTTTACTAAGTGCCTGATATTATAGGAACTTAGATATATCCTGAACTGAATCTTGCTTTTGTCCTGGCTTTGTTTTTACATCAGAAAAGAGTTTCATAAATGCAAGTAGCTGCTGTTTAAAATCATTTCCTGAATAAGGAAGTAAATGTGGCTATGGGAGGCCACATCTGGGTCATGGTATTGGTGCCAGCCCACCTTGCCTGTCTCAGGGTGCCAACACTGGCAAGCAAACTGAAATGGAATGACATCTCAAAGGATCCTGGACATCCGCCAGCCCATCCAACTGCACTGGGAGGTGGTCTGTAAAAAAAAAACCAAGTTGATTGTTAAAGAAGTTATAGAATTTGAAACTAGTTTACCTTATGCTGAAGCAGGGCTCAAAGAAAAACAAGTACTTCCCAGCCTTGGGTAGTTCCCCCCATCATCTTTCTCTCCTTGTAGCTGTAACTCCTTGTTCTGGTACAGATAAAATTTACAACTATGTTCTGTAAACAAAGTTTGGTACACTCTGTTCTTATATGATTCATAAGACCCTGTCTTCTTTCAAGACAAAGTTACAAAACTGTCTGCCCTTTTCCTGCTCAGGTAAACTCAGTTGTTACATCACTAGAAAACCTACTTGCTTTAACAAAATGTGTAAACACTAAAACTTCTCTTTGTTCAACACTCAGTCATTTTATACAAAGTCTGCTGGGTTGGTGTATACACCTTAAATAAAATCCTCCTGACTCCTATTTGGCCTCTCCTTTCTCTTACAATTCAGCAACAATACAGGTAAAATGCATTTTCCTGATCCAAACAAGCTACGTTGTTTCAGCTAACTGTAATCTCAGAGGAAGGTTACTATCAGAGCGGAAAATTTCACTTTGAAGTTAAAGTTTCTGAGCCCTACATTGTAGTGGTTCTCATAATGAAAGGCTTAACTGGGATATGGCACCCCAACATCAGAGACAGAAAAAAAATGTGTAAGTTTACTAATAGTTGATAGCATTCAGTTGTGCCTTCCACAAGAATATTAAAGGATGTTGTTAAGGTTTGTGTTTAGATGTCTCCCAAAAGCCACATGCTTTTTCTTCTATAGCTGAATCTAGAGTTTGTGATTGATTCATGGTAGGGCTAGGCCCAAGGGCACTGGGATTAAGGATATGAGTGCTACTTGCCCTAAATAGTTTGAATAAAATAAAAAGGGCAATGCCGGGCGTGGTGGCTCATGCCTGTAATCCCAGCACTCGGGAGGCAGAGACAGGAGGATTGCTGAGTTCAAGGCTTGCCTGGGCTACATAGTGAGCTCTGGGCCAGCCTGAACTACAAAGCAAGACCCTGTCTCAAAAAAAAAAAAAAAAAGATAAAAAGGGCAAGGAAAAGCTGTTAAGGTCCTTTGTTGCTTTTTCTGCTTCCTCCACCAAGAACTGGTGCCCCTCTGCCACCCTGCCTTGGAGCCAAATGATTTTGAACTCTAGGAATTACAAGCCAAATAAACCTTTTCCCTTTAGGTGTCAGGTATTTTGTCTCAGTGATGAGAGAAAAGTAATTAACACAGATGTTGTTTAGGGGTTAAACTCTACTTCTTTTAAAATTTTGATAATTACTGATATTGAAGCTTCAGAACATCATTTTTCAGAACAAGGAGAACTTCCAGAATCGAGCATTATACAAGATAATAAGAAGAGGACAGTGCAGGCTTGAGACTCTGTCATAGATTGTCTGTAGAAGTAGACCTCTTCCTGTTCTCATGTTTTCTCAGCCCACAGGATTGTTTTTATCCTATTACCATGCTATCCTGAAGACTATCCTCCTAACTGCCCACTATAATGGAAAATACAGCATAAATACAGGGAAAAAAAGCACTTGGGACTCTAAAGTACTGTCTGCTTCTCTTAACATGTTCACTTTTTTGAAACTACTATCTAGGCTGTCAGTGAAATTCCCAAGAAGTTGCATAAACTGAAAATCGAGGCCAGCACTGTGATTGAGTGTACATTCTCTTAGCCTCTCCAAAAATGTTGGCCATGCCTAGAACTGAAGCTTCCCAGAATGATAGAGTGAGTCACAATAGATCTTACTGAAATGCACATTTTGTTTAATGTTAAGTATATTTTGGAACAGATCTATAATTTGTACAGTTAAATGCCTTTATTTTTCTTCTCTCAAAAATTATTAATAGAAGAGATGCAGCTAATGTATTTCCCCCTTGCACTAAACTATAATGGCTAATGGGAACCAGTGCATCTAACAGAAGTTCCATACATATAGATAATACTATAGTATTTATATGGCACACTAAGATATGGGGAAGAGGCCTCTTACAGCTAAAGATAACCAGCCAGGGACAGCCTATGGACAGAGGGCAAACAGTATTTCAGTTAGCTAGAACGAGGTATGCTGCTGTGGACCCTCTGATGCACACAAAATTCTCATCTACTCCATGCAAGTGCAATCTACCATAACATATACTATTTGAATAAATATCCTCAAGTAATCATTAGCTTAAATATATTGTAAGTAGCTTTTGCTAGATTTTTTTTTAATTTTGCATTTACTTCTGGTAGGTATGAATATTCTCGATTAATACAGGTGTGCAATAAATATTCCCCCAGTCTTCAGCTAATACTAGACACACGATAACTGTACACTCCAGAACACTCGAAGAACCCTGGTCTTTAGGTCATTGGCATTGGTGTTGCACTTCAGCTGCTCCATTACTCACACTACACTCGCTAAATGCCAAGTGTGGATTTGGACAATTTTTGCAGGGCTCCTGAGCCACAGCACCAAGTATTTATGCGACCTGAAGCCCTGTGCTTATACTGCCTCACCCAAACACTATATGTGGAACATAGGTATTTGCTAAAAGGAAACTCTTAGATTATTTTGTACTGCATATGTATGTCAAAACAATAAGTTGTACTTATTAATGTCTAAACTTTTTGTCAATTATACCTCACTAAAACTGAGATATAAGAAGGAATGATACCAAACTTCCCTGAACTACTTACTATATCCTCTCCTTTCTGTTTCATTTTTCCGGTCCTTCTGTATTTGGGATCTTTGGCTTGTGTGTATTAAGCTGTTGTTATATAAGGCCAAAAAAAAAATACTACAGCTTTCTGTGCTTTAGGCTTTTGTAACTTATAAACACTGATTGATTTCTTACCTTGTTGAATTATGTGTAAGAATTGACATAAGGGGGAGACTCCAACATGGTTGATAAAGAAAGAAAGTGTGTTACATATACTCAAAAAAGTCACTGAAAAGTGCAATGATAGAGTCCAACCCAATTAAATTGAATAGGTTGAATGTAACAATGCCTTTTGATAAAATCAACTCACCACAGGAAAGTGTAACATAAGAGTTCTTCACATCAACAGCAAACTCTCTTCACTCTATTTGACTTCAACCTCAAATAAAAATGGAATATCAAAGAACACAGCAAGAGAATGCACCCCAAAACTCCCAATTCTCCCAAAGCAGACCCAAGGGGCACTGATGGAGAAGAAAACAAACACCAGAAAGCCAATTTTATAAAAGATTAAAGAGGAAGTAAGAAAACTATGCAAGTTCAAGAGTGACATAACTCAAAAGATAGTAGAATTAGCATACAAAATGACCAAGAGCTTATGGGAAAAGCAAACAAAAAACTGGAAGAGCCAGCTAAAAACAGTTCAAAAATCAATGCCAAATCAATGACAAAGATATAGACTACATGCAAAGGTGCCCAACAGAGATAAAGTATTTTATAGAATTCATAAACAACAGAAATGATCAATGTGAAGATAGAGTTTCAGAAGTTGAGGTCACAATGGGAATTCATGATTATTTTCACTCATGTTAATATTACTCATGTTAATATACATTGTTACTCAGAGAAGTATTAAAAATAATAAGAAGGGGCTGGGGATTTAGCTCAAGTGGTATTGCGCCTACCTTGGAAGCACAAGGGCCTGAGTTCAATCCCCGGTGCCACCAAAAAAAAAAAAAAAAAGCAAGAAAAATGCATCCAACAACAACTACTAGATGATGCTAAGAAAACTAACCTAAGACTAACTGAAATTAGAAAAAAAAGTAAAAGATATTACACAGGGCATACAAATTTTTCACAGAAAACATTCCGAATATGAGGAAAGAAAGCAATATACAGATAAGTGAGGCTTGTATAACACCAGATAACTTCAAGGAAAAAAAAATGCTTCCTGTAACAAAACCCCAGATATTCAACAAAAAGACAAAATTTTTGTTTGTTTTTTGTATTTTGAGACAAGGTCTTGCTTTGTGGTTCAGGCTAGTCCTGAGCTCACTATGTAGTCCAGACAAACCTTGAATTCAGCAATCCTCCTGCCTCTCCCTCCCAAGTGCTGAGATTACAGGTATGAGCCATCATGCCCAACCAAAAGGACAAAGTTTTTAAAGTTGTCAGAGAAAAGCCAAATATCAGTTATAAAGATAAATGCACTAGGACTATAGTAGACTTCTCAATTAAACTTTAAAGGCCAAGAGAGATTGGAGTGAAAGGTTTGAAACCCTAAAAGAAAATTTCCAATCCATAATAATATGTTCTGCAAATTATCTTTCAAAACTGGTGGAGATATAAGCTCTTCCCATAGCAAAATTCATCTTAAGAAATTCATGACCCCCAAACCAAAATATATCCTAGAAGGAGAAATGAAACCAACAATGTTAAAAAGTCCAGTAGAATGAATGAAGAAGGTAGGAATGAGCAGTTAAGAAGGGGATGTAGCAACAGGAAAATAGTAACATGAATACCACATCAGCACTCAGTAAGATATTCTAGATTATCCAAGCAAAGACAAGGAAGCTAACAAAGCCAAGAAGTTAGATGAAATGAGTACATCATGCAAGATGAGCAGTTAAACAAAAAATAAATAAAAGGAGAAAATAAAGGAATCAACCACAGAAAATGCAATGACAGGAATAAATTAATACCTTTCAGTAATAATTGTCAATATAAATTACCCCAGCTTACCAGGTAAAAGACACAGATTGGCAGACTGGGTCAAAAAACAGGTACCCGGTAGTCTGTTACACTGAAGAGACTCATCTAATACAAAAAGAAATTCATAGACTAAAAATTAAAAGATAGAAAACAGTATTCCATGCACCAGAACTCACAAAGCAAGCAGGGGTAGTAATTTTATTCTCAAAGTAAATTTCCAGCTAAATCTGATCAGAAGAGTTGAAGAGGGTCACTACGTATTAGTAAAAGGAATGATTCAACAGGACATGATAACAGTTGTAAATATATATGCACCAAATATCATTGAACCCAAATTCATGAAACAAACATTTCTGGGCACTAAAGATAACCACAGCAGAATCATAGTTGATGACTTCAGTACCCCATTTTCACAATCAGATCAACTCAACAAAAAACTATCAATAACAAAAAATCAGGCCTAAACCACACCTTCAAATGAATGAACTTAATAGATATCTACAGAGTTTATACCCTACTATAACACAATAGATGTTTTTCTCAGAAACATGTGAAACTTTCTTCAAAATAGACAACATGGGAAACCATAAAGCACACGTAAATACATAATCAAACTCATCACATGTATACCACCAGCTAATTGCACATTAAAGCTAGAAAGCAATCATAAAACAAACCACAGAAATTTCACTAACACTAGACATTAAACAACACACTTTTGAAGTCTCAGTGAGTCACAGAACAGATCAAGGAAGAAATTAAACATTTCCTAGAATCAAACAATAAAGCCAGTACAACATACTAGAACCTATGGGTCACAATCAAAGTGGTCCTAATTTTATTGCTGTCAGTGCTCACATTAGAAAAACAGCAACCTCAAATAACCTTAAGATGCATTTCAAGATACTAGAAAAATAAGAACAGTCTGAATTTAAATCTAGTTTAAAAAGGGAAGTGATAAAGAATAGAGCAAAATTTAATGAAATTGAGACAAAAAATACAAAGAATCAATGAATCAAAAAGGTGATTGAATAAAAATAAGCAAAATAGACAAACCTTTAGCCAAGCTTACCAAAAAAGAGACGACAAAAAAAAAAACCAATGCAATTAGAAATACATAGTGTGCTCAGGGCCAGCCTGAAGTACAAAGCGAGACCCTGTCTCAAAAAAAAAAAAAAAAAAGAAAGAAATGGAAAAAGCAAAACCACCATAGACATTGCCAAAATCTAGAAGATTGTTAGTAACTACTATGAAAAATTGTACTCCAAAAAACCAGAGAATCTTTAAGAGATGGAAATTCCTAGACACAAGTGAATTACCAAAGCAAAATCAAGAAGACAAAAAAAGAAGTCTGAATATTGCAATAACAGAAAAAGAAATTAAACTAATAAAAATCTACCAACTAAGAGCCCAGGATCTGATAAATTCACCATTAAATTGTATACAAAATCTTCAAGTTGGTTATAATGCCAACACTCCTCAAACTCCTCAAACTTTTTTTTTTTTTTTTTTTGAGACAGGGTCTCGCTTTGTAGTTCAGACTGGTCCTGAGCTCACTATGTAGCCCAGACAAGCCTCGAACTCAGCAATCCTCCTCCCTCTGCCTCCCAACTGCTGGGATTACAGGCATGAGCCACCACGTCCAGCACTGTGGTATGTGGTACTGATTGCTGGTGGGCGTGAGTCACCACGCCCAATATCATATCATTGTATATGGTTACCAGGATCGAACCAGGAATCTTGCACTTGCTAGGCAAGCGCCAGAACCACTGAGCTAAATCTCTGGCCCTCCTCATATTTCTTAATGAAATTGAAAGGAGTACTGCCAAATTGCTTCCTGGAAGCCAGTACCATTCTGATTATAAAACCAGACAAGAACCTAAACAAAAAGGAAAACTACAAGACAATCTCTTTATAAAACATAGAGGAAAAAAATCTTCAATAAGATATTGGCAAATAGAATGCAACAATCATTAAAAGGAACATACCTCATGACCACAAGATTTTATCCAGGGATACAAGGATGATTTGACATATGCAAGTAAACAGATGAAGTATGCCACGTAAACAAACACAAGAACAAAAATCACATGATCATAACAATAAATAAAGACATTAACCAGCAATTTTGACAAACTCCAACATCCATTTATGTCTTTTTTTTTTTTTGAGACAGGGTCTCACTTTGCAGTTCAAACTGGCCCTGAGCTCACTATGTAGCCCAGGCAAACCTTGAATTGAGCAATCCTGTCTCTGCCTCCCAGGTGTTGGGATTACAGGCGTGAGCCACCACGCCCAGCATTGTATGTGGTTTCTGGGGATTGAACTCCGGACCTTGAGCTTGCGAGGCAGGCTCCAGAACCACTGAGCTAAATCTCCGGCCCCCATTTATGTTTTTTAAAAACTGAAGGAAACAGGTATAGAAAAATCTTACCTCAGTTTCATGAAAAGTATTTATGACAAACCAATGACCATCATCATATTAAAGGGAAAATAGCTGAAAGCTTTCCCTCTAAAATCAAGAAAAAGAAGGCCAGAGATTTAGCTCAGTGGTTCCAGCAACTGCCTAGCAAGTACAAGGTCCCTGGTTCGATCCCCAGTAACCACATACCACAATGCTGGGTGTGGTGGCTCATGCCTGTAATCCCAGCACTCACACTCAAGAGCCAGAGGCAGGATGATTGCTGAGTTCCAGGTTTGCCTGGGCTACATTGTGAGCTCAGGGCCAGCCTGGACTACAAAGCGAGACCCTGTCTCAATAAATCAATCAATCAATAAATAAATAAATAATCAAGAAAAAGATAGGATGTCCACTATCACCACTCCTATTCCCTGAAATACTCAAAATACTAGCCAAAGCAATTAGGCAAGCAAAAGAAATAAATGGTATATGTTTAGAAAAAAGAAATCAAATTATCCTATTTGCAGTAACATGCTCCTTTATACAGAAGACCAAAAAAGTCTACCAAAAGACTGATGGGATTAATAGCCAAGTTTAGTAATGTAGCAGGATGCAAAATCAACACACAAAATCAATAGGGCTAGTGTACACCAATTAACCCACTGAAAATGATAGTAGGAAAACAATGCCATTTACAATAGCACTAAGAAAAATTACTTAGGAATTAACCTAACCAAGGAAGTGACAGATATCTACCAAAAAACTAAGTACTCTGAAAAAGGTGATTGAAGATGACATCAGAAAAATGAAAAAATGTTCTCTTCCTGGACAGGCAGAACCAATATTTTCAAAATGGCTATACTTACCACAATTCCCCAAGTATACACAAAAAAATAGCATCAGGAACAAATAAGTAGGATATATCAAATTTAAATTATCCTGCCTACCAAATAAACAACAGAGTGAAGAAACAATCTATAGAATAGGACAGATTTTTGTCAAACTTCAGTCACAGGACTAATATCTAGAATACATAAAGAATTCAAAAAAATTAGACTTCCTCAAAATAAAACACTCAACCAGAAAATACACAACAGAAATAGACCCTTCTCAAATGAAATACAAATAGCTCATACATACATGAAAAAATTTTCAACATTTCTGGCCATTACAGAAATACAAATTAAAACAACACTGAGATTTCGTCTTACTCCAAAAAGAGTAGCAGCCATCAAGTAATCAAATAGTGGGCCGGAGATTTAGCTCAGTGGTTCCTGTGCCTGCCTCGCAAGTGCAAAGTCTGAGTTCAATCCCGGTAACCACATACAATGTTGGGTGTGGTGACTCACGCCCACCAGCCATCAATACCACATACCACAGTGCCAGGCGTGGTGGCTCACGCCTGTAATCCCAGCACTCGGGAGGCAGAGACAGGAGGATTGCTGGGTTTGAGGCTTGCCTGGGCACCATAGTGAGCTCAGGGCCAGCCTGAACTACATACACAGTGAGACCCTGTCTCAAAAAAAAAAGAAATCAAATAGTAACATATGTTGGCAAGCTGCAAGAGAAAAGGAAGCCTCCAGCATTGTTCCTGGAGATGTAAATTAGTACAATTGTTATGGAAACCAGTATGGAGATTCCACAAAAAATTAAACAGAGAAATTCTATTTGACCCAGCTATTCTTTCTCTGGATAGTTTGATGTGGGAAGCAGACCTTGCTAAAGAAGACTCTTTTCAGGTCTGGAGATCTGCACTGGGTGCTGCACCAACTAGCAGTTGCGAGATCTGCACTGTGTCAAACAGTGCTGCCCAGCTCCCAAACTTAATCTGCAACCTTTTGAGTTGCTGCATTGGGATGCCTGATTAAGAAAGTCTTGGGCCAGAGGGTTAGCTCAGTGGTTCCGGCACCTGCCTCGCAAGCACAAGGTCCTGAGTTCAATCCCCGGTAACCACATATAATGCTGGACGTGGAGACTCACGTCCACCAACAATCAACACCGCATACCACAATGCCGGGCATGGTGGCTCACGCCTGTAATCCCAGCACTCGGGAGGCAGAGACAGGAGGATTGCTGAGTTCGTGGCGGCTTGCCTGGGCACCATAGTGAGCTCAGGGCCAGCCTGAACTACAAAGTGAGACCCTGTCTCAAAAAAAAAAAAGTCTTAAACCTCTGGCCTGGGCTGCGGACCATTGTTCTTTTATCATGACATGTGCTGCCCTGCCCTCCCGTGACATTTAGGTTTAGTTACAAGTTTAACTTATTCTGCAACTCTGCAGGATGTTTGACTATATGGTAGATTTATTTTTCTAAGATATGCTTTAAAGAAAAGAGTATAGGAAAGTATAGGTTATCATTTAAGTATAAGGAAATTATATCTTAAACTTAAGGGAGTTAACCAAAAACAGGATAATCTATATGTATTGTTAAGATCTTACTTTGTTTGATAAGAAAATGTTTTGATACTATGCATCTTTGTAAACAATCTGAGACCATTGGTGATGTCATTGCTGACTTTCAAATCTGTATAAATATCGAGTTCTCAATAAACAGGTGCCTGCTCAGTATTCACTGAGAGGTCTTCCTGATCCCGTCTTTGTCTGTCTTGTGTTTTTTTTTTAATTGAATTCTTTATTGGTACAATTTATATACATCTCAAAATCACATATAACATTGGGAAATTTGTACCAGTATATGCCACAAGTTAATTCTCATTTTTACCCATATCCCTACCCACTCCCCCCTCCTCCCCCCTTTATACATGCTCTTTTATTTTCTTTCTGTATCATATTTATTCCTTCCCCTCA
>PVIC010053924.1:0-11695 GCA_004025085.1 Thryonomys swinderianus
AGGCTGGCCCTGAGCTCACTATGGTGCCCAGGCAAGCCGCCGCGAACTCAGCAATCCTCCTGTCTCTGCCTCCCGAGTGCTGGGATGACAGGCGTGAGCCACCACGCCCAGCATTATATGTGGTAACCGGGGATCGAACTCAGGTCCTTACGCTTGCGAGGCAGGCGCCGGAACCACTGAGCTAACCCTCCGGCCCCGGTTTCTTGCTATTTTAAAGAAAACTTTCATGATCACTAACCACAATCCTGTCTTCTAGCTCTGATATTCTGTCCTCACATCATCTCATTCTGCTGCACATACTTTCAGTGGGATTTTTAATTTCCTGGATATCTGTTTGAATCTGTTTTATGCATTGCATTTCTTGCTTAAGCCAGGTATTTGTATTTTCAATCATTTTCCTGAACTCTTCTATATTTTATCTGTATCTCCTCTAGAGTCACTAACCATGTCTTTAATTATGATCACCATCTCTTTATTTACCTGAGAAATTATTTCTGCTTTGATTTTTTTCTACAGCCTCATTAATCTGCTTTATTACTTCCACTGTTACCACCTCAGAGAGCTCAGGTAGGTGCCTTTCAGACTATTCTACCTCACTCCCCCCAAGATTGCCTATGCTGAGCCAAAAATCCAGATTTATATGTTATTTAATCTTTTTCTAGTGTGTGTGTGTGTGTGTGTGTGTGTATTAAGTTTAATTCTTGGGTTGATGAATATAAATTACTTAGGGTGAGTAGCTTTATTGTTAGTATTAATAACCATTAGGACAGACTACTTTTCAGAGCTATCTTCATCTGTAGTGGATGCATAGGTTTTGAGTCTGTTGAAAGCTCCTACCTCCCTAATTTATTGGGGAAGCAAAGTTGCTGCTTACTTGGCCAAGCCTCTGATTCTTTGGCACTGGCTTATAGTATTGTTTATGACTCTTGGGGCTCAGTATTGTTTATGGCCTATAGGTCTCAGACTTGGTATATCAGAAAGAATAACTGATTATCACAATTATGTCACTTTGGTTAAAGGAGCACAATCAGCAATAATAATAGCATCAAGCACAAGTGGAAAATGACAAACTATGGTAACTATTATTTTGCACTCTTAACCATATGAACTAGATTTGGGATTATATAACAAAATCTAAAATGAACCAGAAAATTGTACAGTAAATAAGTCCTCTATGTGGTGATTTTACTTTCACCGGAGAAAATTTAAAAGGGATTTGGGGAAGATAGAGAAATGGAAGAAGAGGAAGAGATTAGACACAAGGATGGATGACAAACGAAGATTATGTGAACTTTGGAAAACTGGTGAAGACAGGAAGTAAAGAGAAAAGGAAGGAATAAAAATGAGAGCAGAACAGAATAACAACCAAAAAATACTAGAAACCACGTTCATACTCCTATAAAAACAACAACAAGCAATCAAGAAAAAAACCAAAATAAACACACAAATAAGAAAAGGGGTGAATAAGAAAAAATATCCAATTCAAGGCATTCCTCAGCTGGTTTATTAATTTTTGTTTTATGTACTATATTTTGTTAAATTCTCAAAAAGTGTGATGGTGTGAATATTATGCATTAACAAAAGTTCAGTGTGGTTTGACTACTACTTTCAAAAGCACTTCACAAAACAACCTTCAAACTACTAAAAATATATAGTACATTTTTCATGTGTGAAGATATATGTTGGCCATGTTTCATAAGCATTTATTTTTGCCTAAAGTTTTGAGAATCTCTTCTGCGATGCTAAAAAATACTTTTCCATCAGATTTGAGATTTCCTAACTAAAGCTCATGAGTTAGATGCTGTGTTGATCTAATATACCATTAAGTGGCAAAATGGTATAATTTATCATGTACACATGGCATTATGGGAAATTTTTTCTGTTGCTTTGGATCTGTGGATACACTTTCTCATTTCTTCACATAACTGACTAATGATAGAGAAACCCTCATTTCAGTCTATTATTTCAACAAGCAGATATATGTAAACAAGCAATTATTTCTGAAATGTGTACTCTCTCCTGCACTGTTTAAAGCAATGGTTTGTTTATTTCAAACAGTAAGCTCTATTTTTGCCTATAAAACAAATTACTTTATGCATGAGCATGAGAACACATGGTTTTTCTATTTTAACTCTGAAAATCTCTCTGGCTACACTATTTTAAATAAATTACTCAACTTCATTGACTTAACTGTACAGAAGTTTCCCCTGTGTACGAGATACATTTCTAGAGATATTATTTTTCAAAAATCAAACAATTCAAGGTAGCCATGAAACAAAGAATCATCACCTTATGTGACCTTTATTTTCAGGGAAAACAGAGAAACTCAAGTTACATAAAGTGATGTCATGAAGCTTTGCAAGATGTATTGGTATTCCATGCCTCCAGAGACAGTACCTCTGAGAACAGTATGCACATATGAATGTCCAGTGGAAGGAGTAAATTGAATACTTACTCCTGCTCAGGCAGTCACATATCCTATGATTGATGGCGTCATCTTACATACTGATCTGAGGCAGATGTGAGCATGCCAGCCTCCCCTCCTGCTTCCATTTTCCTCTCTAGCTTCTTCACCTCTCTCCTCTTATGGCAGCTTTCCCACAACATAGGACCAAGTTTTCCTTCATTGTCCACATTCCAATATTAGCTTCCTATTTTCTGTCTGAAGTGTAAGATTCATAGGATTCTCATCTAGTCTAACACCTAAGTCATCTGAAGCTTTATCCTAAACATAGCAAGTTGCATTTGAGTTACCTTTGAGAGGATAGCTAAAGATTATATTCACACAACAGAGCCACTCAAATGGTCAGATGCCCCAGAGCTTCTAATCAAATGCAGCTGATTCTCATGAGCTTCTGTAGTTCTACCACACTGATGTGAACCTAACTGGTGAATACTGAATTACTGCTGCTGGGGCAAATACAAGTTTCAGTTCTTATCTGCTTCTGGTGGCATTTTTTAAGTCAAATAATCAATACATAACCTTGCTGAGGGGTGGAGATTTAGCTCAGTGGTTCCAGTGCTTGCCTAGCACGTGCAAGGTCCTGAGTTTGATCCCAGTAACCACATACAATACTGGGTATGGTGGCCATGCCCACTGGCAATCATTACCTCATACCACAAATGCCGGGTTTGGTGGCTCAAGCCTATAATCCCAGCACTCAGGAGGCAGAGGCAGGAGGATTGCTGAGTTTGAGGCTTGCCTGAGCTACAGAGTGAGCTCAGGGCCAGGCTGAACTACAAAATAAGACTCTGTCTCAAAAAAAAAAATATTTATATAGCCTTGTTGATATGCATCTATATTTAAAGATAAGTCTTTTAACACCTATTGTTCACTCATAAACATTACCCTCACACCAAAATCACTATAATTTATATCTGAGTAAAGGTGGTTAAGCTCTTTTCTCTATTAAACAAGTCACAGCCCTGTTATACATTAGTATACTAGACAGAAGTTCATACTAAGCTTGGGTGCCATTTTAAACTGTGAAATGAGGAATGGACATGGGAAAATATGAAAATTTAGAAGACATGGCACTCAATAGACCATGAAAAGAACAATGCGCTCTGGGTAACTCAAGTTCATCCTCACTCTGGGCTTATCCATGAGTGACTGCGAAAGCTCTTGTAGTGCTGATGTTGACTAGAAATAAATTTCAGTGTGTACTCTTATTCGCAAATGGAAAGGTCGAATATATTTAAATCATAAAAGTGTTACAGGTTAGA
Organism: Thryonomys swinderianus; assembly: GCA_004025085.1. Classification (NCBI taxonomy): domain Eukaryota; kingdom Metazoa; phylum Chordata; class Mammalia; order Rodentia; family Thryonomyidae; genus Thryonomys; species Thryonomys swinderianus. The sequence goes on from PVIC010053924.1 coordinate 3,727, forward strand.
ATGTAACCGATGGCAGGAAAAATTTCTTCTAAAAGGTCTAGCTTCTATTGATTGAAGTGCAAGGAACAGTTTAAGTCAGATGAATTTAAATTTTTCTTAAAGCTGTTTAAAGTTCTGGTGTCTCTTATCTCTCCAGAGTACTTCTATGCTACAGTTCATCCTAATGAGCTTCCCTGAGCTTTCCTTCACCACAGTCTGCAGCATTCATTCCTACAACTTGACACAGAGTTTGTTCAACATTGTAGTTAGGAGAAATCCCTCATTCAAAGGCACAAGGCAGACCTTTTAAGCAGTAATCTTGAAGGAAGACACTTCAATCTTACTACCAAAAACCCTTATTTTCTGTGACAGGAATTCCTTTCCTGCTGCCTTCTCTTTATTCTGCACAACAGTTTTGTGCACACTAGTGCTCACTGAGCTTTTGCTTCTTGGCTTCACTGTAGGAAGATCAAGTATGCCTCAGGAGGGGCTGTGCTAATGTGGATGGTATTAGAGATGTCTGTGTCGGGGGGGCTTTTGGAGGAATGACCTGGATTCCAAATGGTAAAGTCTGACACAAACCCCAAATTCTAAGTTTACCTGAGTTGGTTTTCTTTGTGTGATTTATCATATTTCTATGGAAGTTAAAAACCACTGTTTTAAAGTCTTTTATAGGAATGGGTCCTGAAAGTCTCAGAAAGTCAACATCATCCGTTTCACAAGGACTCAGAACAGAGTGGGCCCTGACACCACCTGTCCGCATAGTACTGTAGGTCCACTTCAGATCCTGAAATGGTAATCAGCTTTCAAAGCATTTTTCAAGTTGCCTCTGGGTTCTGTTAAGTGCAGGAGAATTTTTTTTTCTTGCTCAAATGAAATGTCACTGTCAATTCCTTCTGAATGTAGAAGCATGCCACTAGACACTTGAGGAAAGAAAACCCACATGAAACATATGCCCAGGGGTCATGGGAGAAACACTGGTTGAGTAAAGCCTTTATCTTGCTGTTGCGGATGCCATGGTGATTTTAGCACAGTAATTTTTACTTACACAATTTAACGAATAAAAGTACCCAAATTGACAGTCCTCAAGAACAACTAAATACCAATTACTGAAGAACAGAACAGCATCAGAGAAAGGTGAAGAAGGGCAAGACATCATGAAATGAGTTTAAGATTTCTCAAAGAGAGCACTAAGTTGGTTTTCATTTTTTCTGTAATTGATCTCTTTTGCTTTAAAAGAAACCCATGACTTATTAGAATTGGATTTCTATGATGTTAACATGGAGATATACTACTTATCAGCAATCTGCCCTTTTAGCTTGTTGGGTGGCTCTATTATGCTTTGCTGAAGATAGTTTTCTAGAAGAAAATATCTTTCCAACCTTCCCAGGGTCTCATAGGTAATGTTCCCCATGCAAACATAATGCAGCAATTATAGGCTTTGGTATTCATCGTGTCAGGCTCAGTAGCTCCATAACCTGGTCCGTGACTTAGCTTGCTAAAGACCACATCTCTTCATGTGCAGGCTGTAGTTCATTACCAGTTGCATCAAAAGCGACAGGACCTTCTGGTTAGAAAAAAATCTTATACACTTTGGCGTCTGCCTCCAAAGAGTGGATGCTGTTGATTTACCATCTCTGGATCACAGTTCTCCACATCTTGTGCCTCTTCTTCATGGCTGGCTGGACCCCATCCCATGGAGGGAATACTGAGGGTGACATTATGTCTCCTTGGCATGAAAACCTGTCCAGGGCCAGAGATCCTCTGGCACTAGAGAGGAAAAATGTTAGCAAAATGCGAAGGGTCTTTATTACAATCTAATCCATTTTTAAAGTTTCCTTTGCTTTTTAGCAAATGTGTTTTCTTCTTCTCATGGAGCTGAGAACATATGTGCTGCCTGGCACATGGTTTCTGCAACTCTTAAAGTCAGGATCGGCGAAGGCTGACTCACAAGTCCTATCACTGCATGTGTGAAATCTTTCAAGAAAACTCGGAGTGGGGAAGAACCACAGGATTTCCGGTGATGCTTCCAGTTGCTATTAAGTCAGTAAAAGAAGAATTGGTTGCATCTTTGCTTCTATTTCTGACCTTTAACACTTTTCTTTGAAAAGCAAGATGAAGTGATGGGGTTGAATAAGAGTAACAATCCTGAGAACAGAAAGAAGGTGACTTCTGCACTGAGCTGTGGTTTTTCCAATCACCTTAACCATTGATCTTGTGACATCCCTGTGGTTCAGGTTTTATCCACGACAAGGACAAAGGCTTCTGGAGATTACATAGTCACTGAGGCTTTATTGATTCCAATCATTGGGTTCTTTGTACTTTATCATGTGTCACTTTTTAGAGTTCAGCTTTTATTAAAATTAAAGCACCCTAAAGCATGGCAGACTCAAACATGACTCCTGTTAAAATAATACTTGTAGGAAATATTTCCTCAGCTGCCACTATCACTGATCTAGCTTGTGACAGGTGTCCTTCGACAAGATGTCAGTCTCCAATGTGGGCAAGGCCCTCAGGTGCACAGTATTGTGTGAGGGATCCTAATGAGGACAGCGGGCAGACTGCAGAGAACCACAGGGACAAGACACCCATGTAAACATGTGTGATTAGTACCTAGAGGTTTCTTTCAGAATGTTTTATATTGTCACACACAAGTTCTACAAGGTGCCTGACCAGTGTTCTTGATTACCCCTGACATGAGCAGTAGACCTGACAAACCATCTACACGCTTTCTTGTGCTGCCCTCTAAGGAAGATTCCTGGGGGAACACCTGTCCACCATCTCCGGTGCTACAAACCAGAGAGAGACCGGGTAGGCAACAGGAAGCAGGAAGGCTCTGCTTGGACATGACTTAGTTCTGCCTGAGTGACTTCAGTCACACACAGAGGAAGCTTCTCAAGGGGAAGCTCCCAGGCTCAGAAAACGCAAGAGCTCCAACAACTTCTCTGTTAGAGGCTTGAAAAGGGGGCAGAAGCTGAAGCACTCACAGCAGGCCACATGGTGGCCATGGCTGCTTCATTCCAGGGCTCAGTTCAAGTCCTGAACTTACCCTTGAATGACCGTGTGACCTTGAGCAACACACTTGCACTCCGTGGAGTCCTGCGCGTGAGATGGGGATAACAATGTGTTACCTGTGTGCGTGGCAGAGAGGGTTAAACAGCATCACACAAACTGCACTGCATGTGGCCCACAGCAGACGCTGACTAAATAGCAGTTATTATTTTGCAGCACTGTGATTATCTACAATCCCGAGACTGTAACATCACCAACGCTGTAATTTGAAACCCATTTCTTCTTTACATTCTAGCAAACTAGTTCAAAGCCAGTTTTTCAGCTACATTATCTAGTTTGGGCTTAAAGAAAAAAACCTGAATCTGTTCTGCTCTGCTTATCAAAGGCTGCCTGTTATGCTTACCCAAGAGTAAGTAAATTACACAGGATACTGTCCCACCTCCTATTATTCTCCTTGAACCACATTCCATGTGGTAACAGGTCAATTTCTTTACTTCCACTTCCCTCCAACCACATTCCATACCCTGAGAAGATGCTGGTTGAAGTTTAATTCTCCTTTGAAAGTGAATTTTCACCTCTACTTTTTTAAAAAAAAGTTATTTAAAGTAGTCATGAGTTCTTTCAGTGCCCTCCAACTTCAGACCATACAACAAAATAGTCACAGAGAGAATTATTGGTGTTTTTGCTGGAATCCTCCCACTGAGAGGGGCGACTTTGTAATGAACTACACATCCATAAACGGTTGACTCTTTGATCTCTTACTGCTTGTACAACTCTAAAGAGAAATGCATTCCAGCCCCAACCACACAAAGAGAAAGGGACATGGGTTATTTATGGTGGCCCCTGACTTTCAGTGTAGCCTGGCTCTTTAAAGATTCACATACGCACATCATTTTGACTGCCAAATGGCTCCCTCCCCTTGCTGTGGTGTCTAATGGGAGACTAGGAATGTCTGATCTCTGCCTTCTCCCTGGGTGAGAAAGGTAGCTGGCTTGGTAGAGACAGTCACAACAGTATTTACAGAGACAGTAGAAAATAGAATCCATATGCTACAAAGGGGATTGGACTAAATCACCGTGAGCACAGAGAGCTCCTGAACTCCCTTTCTGAGGCCTGTCGGCTTCTGGCAGAGAGTAAACAGAAAACCTACCGCTTGGCGCTCTCACTGTGCGGACTCCAGCATCCACATGGCTGCCTTCATCTGACGGAGCTTCATCTACGTGGTGCTTCACAGAGGGGGACACAGCCTTCTTCGGTTCGGGTAGCTATTTGCAAACTGCGCTCTTGGCTCTGCTCAGTGAACTTCCTGCCTCACAGCTGTTGTAAATGTGGAAACCATGCATTCCTGGTCCCTACACTTGGTGTCAGAATGGTAAAGGCCATCTGTGGACCTTTGTAATGGGTGAAAACTTAAAATGGATATAGCTTTGATTAGGATAAAATGCTGAACAGGAAGATTTAAGGTCAAAACCTAGGTCGAATGGATACAGCTCAGATTGGGGGGTCCCAGACACTTGGGAGCCACCGAGTGGGCTGACCCGCAAGCCAGGGGGACCTCAGCCAAACTGCCTAATTAATTTTGCTATTTTTGTGGGACTTTGAGGTTGACCAAAGTCAAACAACTGGGTAGACCTGAAAGAGACTTAAGTTTTGATTCATTCTAGTCACTCCATAAACACAGAAGTAGTCACCAGATACCTACGTGGGTCCCCACACTGTCTGCTAGAATTCATGGCTTTGAGCACATTCTTGCCATAGTGGCTTCAAGCCAGAGTTAAACACCAACCCAAGCACATGGATGCACACAATGCACGGCCCCCACAGTAATACACATGTCACTGACCCTGCCAGCAAGACCGAAGAAACAAGGGCTAAAAGAATACAACAGTGGCAGCTCGGAGCAAATACATGAGAGACAATCATAAGGCTGAACTCAGACAGTTTGGTCTACTGGGCTCATGGAAGGAATTATTATGAGAGCCTAGGTTTTATAGATAGACCTTTATCTCATGATTCATTCATTTTCAAGATGATAGCTCTCATGATTTAATAAAAAGATAGGACTTACCTAAAATGAAAACAAGGAGAAGGATGCCACAGATAAGCAGCACAGTCCTTTGGGGAGAAAACCCAGGGACTTGGGGCTGTGGTTCCAACTTTGTCTCCAGGATATGATGTAGTTAGCTACACATTTAGGATGCCGGTGTCTCCATCTATAAAATACAAATACTCATGTAATTGTTTTTACCACGTAACTGCTAACTGAGTAATTAGAAACCCATGATGATTAAAATATGGGGGAAGAGTAAATACTTAAATGTCTATCATTGTAGTGCCATGCATACTTTTGTATAGTTACTCAAACTTTGAAGATTTAACTTCTAGTTTTCCTCAAAACATTAGTTAGACAGTACAAAAGAAGGTAAACACATTAAACTAGATCAAGCATGAAAATAAGATTGGGCTTCTGTAGTGGAGGATGGAGTGGAACTGAGAGCAGCCAACTGAGAACCAGGGAGCTCCAAGGAAGAGACGAACACTCCTCAGCTTCTCCGTTCCCTTGTTAGGAGTGAGGAGCGACTGCCATGGTTTTCTGAGTGGCACGGCCACACTCAGATGCCTAGATTCCACCATCAGGGCCAAATGGGAAGTGCTCGGGCTACCACTGGTGAACCGGAGTTTCTCAACAGAAAGGTTTCTGTCTAAGATTTGAAATTACAGGTGCCTACTGATTTTGAAATTATAGATGTGGGTGAAAGGCGCCTTTCCTGTAAAAGGAGGTTGCAGGAGTCTAGGAAAACTTAAATTGATCGTACAATTTTGCCCTCCCACCAGTGGATTTGATGCCACTAGAAGCTGGGGCGATTACCTGAAGTCAATGAACCAGATGTACACAGAGTTGGACAACTATTTGGAATGTTTCCTCCAATATGTTTCTGCCTATACATTCCTTTTAGAATCTGGAGAAACATATTTTGAGTGGAAAGAAAATTGTAGATGAAATTATGAACAACAAAGGACCTCACATACAATTAAAATGTTCCAGAGCTATCATAGAGTTTTGATATTAAAAAGCCATACCATACAACTTCTAAGATATTAGCTCTGCAATTTAGATTATTTCTTATGCTGATTTTTCTTTTTCTTTTTTTTTTTTTTTTTTTGGTACTGGGGCTCAAACTCAAGACCTTGGTTCTGTGAGGCAGGCACAGTGCCACTGAGCTATAACCCTAGCCAATGTGCTGATTTTAATTAGGTGTATTTGCTATCGTATTTACTTTTTATTTTTTAAAAAATTTGTATTGTGTAATGCTGGGCGTGGTGGCTCATGCCTGTAATCCCAGCACTCGGGAGGCAGAGACAGGAGGATTGCTGAGTTTGCCGCGGCTTGCCTGGGCACCATAGTGAGCTCAGGGCCAGCCTGAACTACAAAGCGAGACCCTGTCTCCAAAAAGCAAAAAAAAAAAAAAAAAAATTTGTATTGTGATACAGGTACATTTTATATACACATCATGATCACACTCAACATTGAGAATTTATACCAATATATGACACAATTTAATTCTCATTTTCCCCATTCCCTTACCTACCGTACGATCCTCAAACCCCTATATACATGAGTTTGTTTCCTCCCTCTTTTTACAATCACAATTTTTTCTTTCCTTTTGTTACTTACCTCTATCCTCCACTTCCCTTAGGTATTTTCTATTTTATAGTGTCTATCATACATTCTAGGACTTATTTACATTTTCAGTTTTTCATACAAGACCAAAGATACTGTATTTACACATATGTGACCTATTTTTTTCACTTATGAATATATCCTCATTTGAGTATGAATGACTCAAACTTATCAGACTATATGGCAGAGTGATACTCCATTTTATAAAAGAACTACATCTTCTTTAACCAGTAAGTTGATGGACATTTGGGTTGTTTCCAAGATTTAGCTATCACAAACTGAACTGCTAAAACATGGGTGCACATATGTCTTTGTGATATGCATATTCTAATTCTTTCATGTATATCCCTAGCAGGATAATAGCAGGGTCAAATGGGACCTCTAATCCTAGTTTTGTGAGGAATTTCCACGCTGATCTCCATAGTGGTTGTACCAGCCTATATTCCCACCAATGGTGGAGACGGGTTCCTTTCTCCCTGCAGCCTTGGCAACATTTGTTACCAGCTAATTTTGTAGCTATTCTTGGTGGAGTGAGATCATATTTACTTTTTATAACCTTCTTTAGGCATCACTTGGTACTAAATGGTCCACTAGAAACTGTGCATAACCCAGAGAAGATGAGTGTCTCAGATGTCAAGATACCTGTAGTCTATGGGTCCAAGGAAGACATTTAATCTTTAGATGCAACGTATTGACTAATAAAGTAAAACCAGGACTTGAAAAGCCAAAGAGAGACCCTTCAGCTTTGTTCATCAATATTCAAGGTTGACTCTGTTATTACTTCATCATAAGACTTTATGAAAATTCTTGCCTACTCTGGTTACTTCCTTTATTTAACATGTGTGATGTACTTTTCTTTACTCACTAACCACTGCTGGCCAATTAATGACATCAAAATTGAAATGCAGAAAATTGTAAATCACTATTCTAGCCAGCTGGCAATTTTAATTAGTAGCTTGTAAAATGCATTATTTTCACTTTTAATCCTAACAGTGCCCTAAAAAGATACATGACTTGTTCCCACATCACTACTAAAGAAAGCAGTATCAGTCAGCTTTCTATAGCTGAGAAAATTTACCTGAGATAACTAACTTATAAAGAAAAAAGGTTTTGTTTGATCTGCTCTGAGTTCTGGAGGTTTTGGTGCATGAATATCTGCTCTGGGTTTGTGGCAACACTGTACACAATGATGGGAGTCATGCTGGAGGAGGTCAGTTCACTTTACAGTGCCAGGGAGAAAAAGACAGAGGAAGGGCTGGGGTTTCCACTTTCCCACTCAAAAGAGCACACCGTCCA
>PVIC010053925.1:0-11693 GCA_004025085.1 Thryonomys swinderianus
GCAATCCTCCTGTCCCTGCCTCCCGAGTGCTGGGATCACAGGCGTGAGCCACCACGTCCGGCATTGTAGTATGTGGTGTTGATTATTGGTGGGCGTGAGTCTCCACACCCAGCATTATATGTGGTTACCGGGGATCGAACTCAGGACCTTGCGCTTGCAAGGCAGGCGCCGGAACCACTGAGCTAACCCTCCGGCCCAAAATGGGTTTTTTTAAAGGTGCAAAACCCATAAAGACGAGTAGGCCGCGAGGGGAGTCAGCAAACCTTGGGAAGCTGGAAAGTGCAGCAGACATGACAGAGACCGGAGCCCACCTGCGAGCACCCGGGTCCCTGTGCCTGGAAGTTGCTGAGCGGGGCACATGGGTCACAGTCTGTCTGTCCCCCGAGGGCGAGGCGTGTGTTCTTTCCCTGCAGCAGGAAGTCCTGGAGTTGGCTCAGCACTGCCGTGCGGAGGCACCAGCCCCATGACGAAGATGGCGTGGCCAAGGGTGTCAGGCTGCTGAGCACAGGGGCCCTCCGCCCTTCGTCTCCCAGCTCCCAGGAAGTTTCACTGTCTAAGCCAGAAATGAGAGCTGTTTCCCCAGAGAAACGGGCGCATTCAAGAGGAAAGGCCATTTTCTGTGGCGCCTCCAGAGCCTCCCTGACTCTCCTCCCAGGCTCGTGGGCGCATGGAGGGCGCGGCCAGCTCTCCAGTCAGTCCTGCCGTGTGAATGTGAGCCAGTGTGGGAGCAGGAGCCAAGTGCCAACAGGAGATGGCCGGTACCCGGAGGGCCAGGAAACGGGCGAGTGCAGGGTCAGTGCAGGGAAGAGGCCGCCTGTAAACCCTGACAGGCCCCTGGCACTCTTACGGACTTTACTTTCATCAATGCAATTTTTCATTACAATTTTTTGAACTCATAACAATAAGATGCTGTAACAGTAATACCATAAATTAAACAGGAACACAGACCCATAAAAGAGCTCTAGAAATTACAGTACAATAAAAACTTAGTAGAAGGTTTAGATGTGAAATAAGAGGTTCCAAGAAAGGAAGACAGACAGATGAGAGGTTGGTTTCTAGGCTCAAATGAGTCTTCTGGGGCCGAGGAGTTAGCTCAGTGGCACCAAGACTCCCGTGCGGGCACAAGGTGGTGAGTTCCATCTCCAGTACCCTCCCCCCAAAATCTTCCGTCTAGTCACATTACCAGCCAGGTTTGAAGCTTGCGTTTGTGAGCTCTGGACCTCAGGACTGAATACTGATACCTACGTGATCACCTCAGGGCTCTTCTGGCTCAGAGTGCAGATTCTGTTCGCAGAGTGGCTGGCCTATTGTTTAGGGGCCACGCCGTGGCAGGATCGCCACGGAGCGAACGAAGCCAGTCGTCTCACGGCCAGAAGAGGAGTTCCCACAATTCCTCGAGGGCTTCCCCGGGGAGTGGCGGACCCCAGAGAGCCCCCACTGGGCACACGCCTCAGCCTGCGGGCCTTCGGAGACAGCTCCGAACCACAGCAAGACAGAAGAGACATCCACACGCTCCCGTTCTCAGGAAGCTGCGGGAGTCACGCTCCATCACAGTGAGGAGGGGAGTCCGGGCCGTGACCAGGGTGACAGAGACGGGACTCACAGGACGAACGTTACAGTAACTGACACGGGCTCCGTGCTGCCCTTTCCCTCTCCCCTCACGGGAATCGCCAGTCACGCCTTTCAGACGCAGACCAGCGTCCTGCACCTCCTCAGGGAACTGCCCAGTCCTGGAACCACCGTCTCCTCTGACCGGTGGGAAACCACCTCCGCGGGCAGCTTCGGTCTGGCTCTAGCTTTCCCACCACTGCAAAGGTGCGTCACGCTGCCTCGCATTTCACCGAGTGACGGAGCATTTTCAACTTCGTCTGTTCACGTGCATACTATTCCCACTTAAACTCACGAATGTACAAAGACAGGATTTTTCTCAGTAATTATTCACAGATACAGAACCGTTTCAAAGTTTATCTTGAGCATCTAGAACTGGACCTAACACATAATAAGCTCATGAATGTTTGAATGAATACAAAAAGGAACTCTATTGCCAAATAAACAGTTTTAAAAAGCCAACAGGCCTTTAAAAGCCAAACCAATCCTTACAAAAGCAAAAGGTGGTTTGGTAAGTTTATTCGGCTTTTCATCACCAAAGCTATGTTGTGATTCTAATGATTTTCACTGCTAAATTAAAGGAGTTTTTTTCCCCCCCCAACTCTTAATAGGATTTTTCCAATTAAGGATGTGCCCCTGGAGACTGATGACCTTACCCACTGGCTCTATCAGCGGTTTATTGAGAAAGAGGACCTCTTAGCCCATTTTTATGAAACAGGTACAGAGTCTCTTCCATTGTATGCATTTCTGAAGTTCCTGGAGAACCAAAGGCTTGCTTCAGGGGAGAGAACCATTTATTTTTTAGGTGCCCTAATATAAGAGTATCCCTGTTATTTAAGAATTTAAGCTTAGAATGCTTATAAAATCTGACCTATGTTCAATGCATTGACTCCTCTGTCAGCCTGTTACAAGGATTGCGGGACAAGAAGGCCACGTAGAAGGGTGGCTGGCGGTTCCATGACCCTGTCTGTGAGCGACCACAGTCATACGTGTACAACTGTGGAACCTTTTATGATGTAGCAGGGAACATTCATGTTTTGACATTGCACTTGATTGTTTAATATATTAGTCATTTGAGGTCATTTGAACTAGTTTTACATATGTATTTTTCTCTTTATATGAATGTTCACTTTTTAACTTTTTTTTTTTTTTGAGACACAGTCACGCTTTGTAGTTCAGGCTGGCCCTGAGCTCACTATGTAGCCCAGATAAGCCTTGAATTCAGCAATCCTCCTGCCTCTGCTTCCCGAGTGCTGGGATTACAGGCGTGAGCCACCACACCCGGCACTGTGGTATGTGGTACTGATTACTGGTGGGTGTGAGTCACCACGCCTGTCATTGTTGTATGTGGTTACTGGGATCAAACTCAGGACCTTGCACTTGCAAGGCAGGCGCTGGAACCACTGAGCTAAATCTCCGGCCATCACTTTTTAACTTTTCAAGGATAGAAACTTAGTCTTTTTTCCTTTGAATAAAAAAAAGTCTATTATCCTAAGCTCCATTCTGTTTTTAATATTATCTACATTCTATAAAAACCAAGAATTATATAAAATTCACCAGGAGTGGTAGTGGACACCTATAATCCCAACTGCTTAGGAAGCTGAGGCAGGAGGATGACAAACTGGGAGTCAGCCTGAACTACATAGCGAGACCATGTCCGAGCAATTTTGTTAAAAGGGGCCAGGGAGGTAGAACCTGGGATCAATCCCCTATACCACAAAACAAAACAGAATTCTGGTCAATCAGGCCCTGTGGAACTGCTGCAGCTTCCGTGGACAGCAGGGCGGCGGCAGCGAGAGCCAGAGCATAACAGGGCTTCAGGTGGGGAAAGTTCTCAGAAGGAAATAAGCCTAGAGGAGAGGGGAGGGCAGGTGTGGGTATGTTTTCCTGCTCTGGGAAGAAAGCAAAAGCTACAGGCAGGATTGTGCTGACCTCTTATCAAGAGCAGTGCAAAGCCAGAAAAAGAGGTCTTGTAAAAAAAACCTAAGGCGAGTTAAACTCTGCCTTGTATTCGGGAGACCGGTTCCCATAGGGAAATATTTGTCTTGTCTTTTAGGAGCTTTCCCGCCTCCCAAGGGCCGTAAGGAAGCTGTTTCCCGGGAGATGACCCTCAGCAACGTGTGGATCCTCCTCATCCAGTCTTTCGCGTTCTTGTCAGGCTATATGTGGTACAGCATCATTCAGTACTTTTACCGTTGCCTATTTTAGATCGTGACTTGAACTTGGCAAGGTCACCATAGGAGTTCACACTTTCTCAGTGTGCACTATTTACACGTGCAAATCAGAATATATATAAAAAAGCAAAGGAAATTCAATGGATGGATTAGTATTTATCCCCCCTTCGGGATATTTTAAAACTCTGCTAAAATGAGGATCAGTAATATAATGACCTGCTAATATATTTTAAGAACTTCATGTCTTAAAGCGATACGCTCTACCACGTATTTAAGCAAACATCCCATGTGGAGAAGTGGAAATCAAAACCATCCTCGAAGACAGAAAGAAACTGCTGCCACCAGATACCCTTGGTCACAGGTCCAGCGCAGGGACTGTCCGCCCTTCTCTGACAGCGACTCTGCTCTCGCCGCCACCCAGAGCAGAGACTGGCCACCTCCAGGACAGCGACTTCCTGCTGTTGGCAGAGACAAATGCCAACCCCAACCCCATCGTCAGCTTCCTCGGGGGCAGCAGCATCCTCTGTGCACCTCCCGGCACAGGCCATGGTCTCTGGAACCAGCAGAGCCCCGTACCAGGTTGCCATGTGCTAGTGTTCGGCCTCGGCGGGGTGGGTGGGAGGGAAAGGGGCTCTGTTTTCTCCTTTGTTCAGATGGCACATCACAGGTTGATGGTTGTGTTTTTCAAATGCACTTTTATCAGATGCAGATGCAGCCAAGGACAGTAATGCGCCCTGAACACATGTGAGCCTCAGCAGCGAGCTGGCTCCTGGAGGCCTCCCTGCCTCTGCCCACTCACCGCAGGTGCTGCCCAGTGCTGTCTGCCTGCCCTGCACCTTCCTGTGCGAAGCCCCCTTTGTAGCGAGAGCCCTCTCCCCATGTTGATGTAGCCCCAAATGTATTTGGGGATGGTCGACACAAACAAACGCAAAACATTTATGTGTTCAGCTTACAGAGAATGGACTAGTTTATTAGGAGACTTAAGTTCTCACGCCACAGCCACTGCTCCTGGCCGACCCGTGTGGTGGTCAGTGTGTCCGTGTCCACCCTCCCGTGGCACAGCCGGGAGAGAGCAGCAATCCAGGGCTTCCAGCTCTGTGAGCTGCTGTTTGAAGAGGAGAAAGTCCAGTTTCAGTTCTTTCCAGAAAACTTTTTCTTTGTCTCTTTGTTCATATGATTTACCTCACTGGAGAACCAAACTCCTAGAAAGTGCTGGTACTGCGTTAGTGTTGGGATCAAAGATGTCTTCTGGCTGAGGACTGGGGGCTGTCGAGATCTGTCCGTCGGTGGGAGTTTTGTGTGACAGGAGCCCTCTAGACTCCCCCATGTCACTGATCTCAAATAACAATCCTGAGAAGTAGGCTGTAAAACAAAGGTAAAAGCTAATGCTTTCTGTTTTCAGGCAAACAGAAACAAAGCTGAAAAGATGCGGGTTGTCCCCAGTTACATGGGAAAGGTAGAACAGCACCAAATAAAGGCCCACAGCAGCTTTACCATTAGGGTAACTCAGAGCGTACATAGAAGAGCAGGATGTGTTAACTGAAATACCTCGTAGAATATTTACTGCTGCTAAACTGCAGGCGACAGTGTTAGTTAAGAGGCTCGGTACCAGCTGTCCTAGAAGGCAGTGTTTGCAAAAACCACGTACTTGCTTGTGTTCTGCAGTGACCGTAGGTGAAGCCATCTCACCAGATGACAGAAGCCAAAGAGAAGCCGTCTCATACTTCTGCCCGAGGCCTGACCAGCGCGGGTCAGTTCAGGGCGAACTGGAATTGCTCATCTGAGGCGTGAGCTGGCACTCCAGGGAGAAGGCGCTCCCGACATGTGAGCGTGCGGCCCTGGCCACCAGCTGGTCCTCAGCGTGAAGGCAGAGTGGCCAGCCCTGTCCCCAGAACTGCACCATGCACATGCACAGGTGCTTGGGCCTCTGTGCAGCTGCTGGGCTCCACAGGGCGCCGCCTCCGGTACACTGTACGCATGAAACTCTCCTGGGAGACGCGTTACTTTCCAGTGCAGTGTCATTTCCGTAGTCCCCAGGGCGAGTTGAGTTTTGAACATAGATCTGTGAGTCATAAACAGATGTGTATCTGACCTGCCTCTTCCATCCTTTCTGAACATGTTCTGTCTCTTCTGTTCGCAAACTCCCTCGAGAACGTTGGCCGTGCTTTCCTGCTGACCCGGAGCTCATCCTCTGGCACTGGGAGTGTGTAGCGAGCCCGTGTACTTTGTCGGCCATGGGGAAAGCAGTGAGATGCCACTGGGCACAGCTGAGCGCACTTCCTCCCATGCTTCCTCTATAAAGGGAGCAGAGGGGGTTTCCATCTTGTCAAAGCAAAAGGAGAGAAAACTGTTCCAGATCACAGAGGTGGGTGGTTAGGATCCCAGCACTTCCGGTCCCTGCTGGGCACCCTGGGCGGTGCCCTCGCTGTCGGCCTCCTGGTGTCAGCGGGTGACAGTGTTCGAGCCCTGCTTGGCCAGGAGCAGCCCCAGTGACTGTCACGGTAGCCGGTGCGGCAGCCCGCTCGTAGCTTCAGGAAGAGTCACTGGTGCCGAGGTGTGTGTGGCAGGACTCCTACAGGCGGGGGAGGAAAACCAGCGTGGAGAATGATTCTCAGAGGACGAACAAGGCAGTGGAGAATTTAAATAGATTTTTTTAAAGGTAGCTGTGAGTTCATACCTGTCATGCTGTTAAATGGTTATTGATATTACAAGCAGTTTTTAATTTTCCAGTTTCTTAATTATGGCATAATTATTTGCTTGATAAATGGAGATGAAATCGTAGGGAAGCCAAAAATCCAGTTGTATATAGGAGTTTGAATTTCTTCTGTCATCAAACTTTTTTCCTTCTAGAAAGATACTTACTAATTTTACAAAATGATACAAATTCTTCATTAATTTATTTTGCCTCTTTATGATTATGATATTGAGTAGTGAAAGGTCATGGAAACACAGCCGTCAAAAAAGAAAACACCAAAGCCTGTGCAGCCCGTGCTGGGAAGGCCTCCCTGGGCCACAGAGCATCAGAAACCTCTGTCTCCCTCTGCCACCTCCAAAGGCCACGCTGGGTCCTCCCGCTCAGTCACATTGTTCATTCACCTCGAGTGGATTTGTCTTGGTGATGTTTTTGACAATCACTTCCCTAAAGACTCTTCTGAACTAGTTGGTCCTGGTTATCCAAGTATCTCTAATAATGGGTAGTTTTCTTGTATTCTTTTTATATTTAAAAAAAGTTTTATTTGCACTACTGAATAGGAAAAGTTAATTGTTTTCTTTGTTCTTTTTCTGAAGTCACTATGAAGGACTTCACTCCAGAGTTACCACCTTGGGTTCGTTCAGCTCTGGGCCACAGAGGTTGGGTAGAGGTGATGGATGTGTGTGTGTGTCCGGCCCGCAGTGCTGTGGGCCTTCCATCTCCTGACACACAAGGCAGAGTCCCCAGGAGCCTTGGGCAGCAGGGATAATGGTTCATTTTATAAGAAGTGGAGACTAATACGTTTGGGACCAAAACCACCTAAGTTGGGAAGTTAGGACCGTGTATACTCTGGAGCGGTCACTGGTTGGTGCTTTATCAGAATCATTTCATCCCCAACAGCGAGGTGCCAGCCTGTTGGGGAAGGGGGACTTGTAGCCATATAGAAGAGTGGGGTTTTCTGCAAAATTTCCATCTGAGGATTTTTACATTGAATATTTTTTTAAAATGCTTTAAAGAGCAAAAAATTTTAAATGTATTCTAGTTGCAAAGTATGCACACATTTTGAATTGCTTTATTTGTATTGTGTAAAACTGTTAACACATGACTGCGGTGCACAAATTCTTCCCTTGTAAGGAGTCTATGCATTCTACAAGAACTGGCTTTATGACTGGGTAATGAGACAGTTAGACATTCGACTGCCATTGTTTTTATTAAGTGCGTTCATTTTCTTTACAGTCATGACAAAGTCGTATTTATTTTCTACAGATGGACTTTCATGTTCCTGGTGCCGTCCCTTTTGCTGTGCTTGCTGGCTTTTCTGTGCATCTGCGTGTTGTGACATGTGGGGGGCATGAATGGACAGGCTGTGGCGGCGGAGCTGATGTCTGTAAGGGGCTGGTCGCACTCTGGGCCAGTGTGTGAATGCATCTGGGATAGCTTTAGGAACTGGATCACCTTTTCAGAAATTTAGATGTGAATCAAAAGCAAAAACTAGATAGCTGGTTCTATTTTTTTTTAACCTTGAGAAAATAAAGTTGATTTTTTTCAAATACAGCACTTTTCTTCTCCGTATGGGGCCAGGGTGTCTGTGTTGTAGGGAGCTCTGGGCACCCACAGCTGGGAGCAGGCGGGAACGGCAGGGGCAGAAACACCGCATTCGTGGTTCCAGGAGGGTTTGCTCCCCACCCAGTAGCCTCCCTGCCAGCGGTGTGCTGCTCAGTGCGTAGCAGTCCACTGGCCGGGAAAGTGCTGTATGGACTTGTGTATACGAAGTCACAAGTCTTACTGAAACAGGGTCATGTACCACAATTAACAAGTGAACAGCAAACCAGCGGTATGACCCCCTGACCCCCCGACTCACCTCCCAGTGGACTCCCGGCAGTCGCTCTAGCAGGCTATCTCTTAAGCTGTTTCTGGTGCTGGAGAAGCACCCTGAGCTGTGACCCAGGCAGAAGCTCTTCTAACTTCAGCACTAATTCAAGTTCATCTAATTTGATGGCAATTGTCTAACAACTGCTAGAAAATTATAACATCAAATAGTTGGCTCCTGAGAGTCAGTAGAAGGTGTCTGCAGCACCACTGGCCTGCAGCTTATTTATTTTATATTATACTATTTAACTGTTAGTGTTGAGTAAATTTCTCACAGTTTATCCATGAATCTGAGAAGACCCCTATTACTGACTTTGGCAGGAGCTCGAAGGGGGTACAGCACTAAGATCCACCTACTGAGTGGCCTTGATTTTGAAGAATCGCACAAGAACAAGCTTTCCTCTGGCCAGGATTTAGCTCAGTGGTTCAGGTGTCTTCCTTGCAGGCACAAGGTCTGGAGTTTGAGCCCGGTACCACATACCACAATGCTAGGCGTGGCGGAAGCAGAGGCAGGAGGGCCACCTTGATTTCACGGCTTGCCTGGACTAACTACATAGTGAGGTCAGGGCCAGCCTGAACTACAAAGCGAAACCCTGTCTAAAAAACAAAAAGAAAAGCATACCTGAAGTTCAAGGGAAGGTCATTTTCAAAGTTAGTTTATAAAGCTAAGAAACCGTGATCTGAGCATCACTAACATTTTGTTTTACGCATTTAAAGCATTGAGAGTTTAGCTGCTTGTCAGGTATATCTGATCTCACTGAAAATTTTAAATGTAATTTATCCTGCACACATTTCCAAATAATTGAAGTCATTCTAGTTTAGTCTGCCTCTTCTCCGTCTGGATGTAGGCTGCCATGATGAGTGTCCCCCCAGAAGTGCTCCCAGGAAGCAGACTGAGGCGGCTGACCAGCTCTATTCCTCATGCGGTGGGAGAAGCCACTGTTTAAAACTTTCCCACCATATGAAGGTGCATGTTCTTAAAACGATTCTTCCTGCTGAAAATTTTTCAAAAGAAAAAGGGAAATCACCTTTTGGCTCCCGGAAGTCAGCTGTGAGAAGGAGCGTGCCCATTTCATAGCATGTGACACGACAGAAATCAGTGCCTTTTACTTCTTGGGATTTGGGTCACCTTGTTCTCGGCCCTCAGGCTTGAGGAACTAAATCTCCACGGTGGTCACACGAGGACAGACACGGTGGGTGTGGGAGGAGCTTGGCAAGCCCAGAAAGGACACAGACCCCCTTTGTAACCAGAAAACGCCTCACTAGGGATGAGGGAGCCCTGGCACCCGGCTCCTGCTGGCGAGCGCGGAGCCTGGCACAGGCACGGCCTCCCGCTGGGGCCCTGGCTGCGCGTCAGGCTTGGGATGCACCCAGGACGTGGAGAGGGCAGCCGTCCTGCCGCTGACAACCTTCCACAAGCGATGGCGCGGTCACCCTGGTGGCGCCAGGGCTGTCTCCAGAGTGTCGCTGGGGACATCGGGCTGTGACACCAGCTGCAAGCTCTGCTCGGCCAATTTCAGCCCTCGGGCTGTTTTGGAGCTGAGCCCCCTGAAGCGCTTCAGCTACAGCTTTCCACAGTGCAGTGCGCGGACAGCCCTGGAGTCAGAGTGGGAGGACGGGCGGCCGCGGAGCTGGAGCTGCACAGGGCGCCGCCCTGAGCCCCCTGGAGCAGCTCCCTGTTTCAGGCGGGAGAAAGGGACACGTCCCAGCGCTGCTTCTAATCAAGGTGTCCATAGAACACTTTCATTTTAGATGGGAGGGAATCGAGATTTTAATTCATAGTTTTGTTTTTTTTCCTGAGTTCCAGATAGAGTAAAATCCTAGGCTGTGATTGCCTCTAATGCCCAAGCATCTCCCCATCATGGCACCATTAAAGAGAAGGGCTGAGCTGGCGTGATGGAACCACCTATAATCCCAGCGACTCAGGAGGCTGAGGCAGGAAGATCGCCAACCGAAGTCTGGCCTAGGCACCTCAACAAGGTCCTGTCTCAAAAGCACAGTCCAAGGGTGTAGAGGGCTTGTCTGTCATACTGAGGCCCTGGCCCCGGGCCCAGAACCACAGGGCACAGAGGCTGTGGAGGGTTTGTCACGAGGAGCCACCGCGGCGCTCGAGAGCTGGGGCCCACTCTGCCCTTCCGAGAGCGTCTCTGCCCCGCCTCCTCTGCCTCTCAGGCCTTCTCAGTACCAGGGAGGACGCAGGAGGGAGGCGCAGGTGGAGCGCGCTGCCTCCCTCTGTGGGCCACGCCCTGGCTTTCTTTCCAGGGCCCTGGCACCTCTGGGTCTCCGCGGGGCAGGTGGAGCCACATAGCCTGAGCCTGAGGCCCTCCGGCAGCAGAGAGAAAAACGCTTTTGGTCAGAGAAGCAACGAGGAAGGCGAGGATACCGGCTGAAGAGAGGGCAGGGTCTGCTAGACAGAGATAAGATGTCACTCCTTCTGAAGACTTTGATCTAACCCAAAGGGAAGGAAATGTAATTTCCAGTGTTTAGAAGTTGCCCACCAGTGTGTGGCTCTCTGCATAATCCATGTGATTCTAAATATAAAACTTTGGGCCAGGGATGTAGCTCAAAGGTTCCGGTGCCTGCCTCCCAAGACCAAGGTCCTAAGTTTGACTCCCACAACAAAATAAGTAACCTGGGGCCGGAGGGTTGGCTCAGTGGTTCCGGCGCCTGCCTCGCAAGCGCAAGGTCCTGAGTTTGATCCCTGGTAACCACATACAATGCTGGGCATGGAGACTCACGCCCACCAGCCATCAGTACCACATACCACAGGGCGGGGTGTGGCAGCTCACGCCTGTCATCCCAGCACTCGGGAGGCAGAGGCAGGAGGATTGCTGAGTTCAAGGCTTGCCTGGACTACATAGTGAGCTCAGAGCCAGCCAGCCTGAACTACAAAGCGAGACCCTGTCTCAAAAAAAAATAACCTGAGCCGGAGGGTTAGCTCAGTGGTTCCGGCGCCTGCCTCGCAAGCACAAGGACCTGAGTTCGATCCCCTGTAACCACATATAATGCTGGGCGTGGAGACACACCCACCAACACTCAACACCGCATACCACAATGCCGGGCGTGGTGGCTCATGCCTGTAATCCCAGCACTCGGGAGGCAGAGACAGGAGGATTGCTGAGTTCGCGGTGGCTTGCCTGGGCACCATAGTGAGCTCAGGGCCAGCCTGAACTACAAAGCGAGACCCTGTCTCAAAAAAAAAAAAAACCTGCCATTGAAAGTATTCAGGAAGGTGAAAGAAACACTAAAAATGCTTTTCCTTGTTTTTTGTAAACTCCAAAGCTTTTTGTGTTTGTTTTTGTTTTTTGAGACAAGGTCTCACTTTGTAGTTCAGGCTGGCCCTGAGCTCA
>PVIC010053926.1:0-11692 GCA_004025085.1 Thryonomys swinderianus
TCCTCCAGAAAAGAAGAGGAAATGAAGACTTACCCATGTGAAAGGTGCTATGGTTTGGATCTGGAATGCCCCCGCAGTGCCAAGGGCTCAGTCCCTGGCCCCTGGCCTGGTGCTGTTGGGACAGGGTGGAACCTTTAAAAAGTGGGGTCCAGGGCCGGAGGGTTGGCTCAGTGGTTCTAGCACCTGCCTCGCAAGCGCAAGGCCTGAGTTCGATCCCAGTAACCACATAGAATGCTGGGTGTGGAGACTCACACCCACCAGCAATCAATACCACATACCACAGTGCCGGGTGTGGTGGCTCACGCCTGTCATCCCAGCACTCGGGAGGCAGAGGCAGGAGGATTGCTGAGTTGGAGGCTTGCCTGGGCTACATAGTGAGCTCAGGGCCAGCCTGAACTACAAAGCGAGACCCTGTCTCAAAAAAAAAAAAAAAAGTGGGGTCCAGTGAGGTCATCAGAGACAATTCTGAAAGAGATTGTGGGACCCTGCTTTTCCTCATCCTGTCCTGACATACACCTGTCACCACATCACAAAGCATCAGGGGCAAACTGAACCCTATCCAACTGTGAGCTGGGATAAACTTTTCCTCTTTTTGATTATCTCAGGTATTTTGCTATAATAACAAAATGTTGGCCTAACAAAAAAGAAAACTTTTTTTTTTTTTGAGACAGGGTCCCACTTTGTAGTTCAGGCTTGCCCTGAGCTCACTATGTAGCCCAAGCAAGCCTCGAACTCAGCAATCCTCCTGTCTCTGCCTCCCGAGTGCTGGGATGACAGGAGTGAGCCACCATGCCCAGCACTGTGGTAGGTGGTATTGATTATTGGTGGGCGTGAGTCTCCACGCCCAGCATTTGTATGTGGTTTCCAGGGTCGAACTCAGGACCTTGTGCTTGCGAGGCAGGCACTGGAACCACTGAGCTAACCCTCTGGCCCGAAAGAGAAAACTTTTTATCTGAACTACTTTAAAAGAACAGCAAAGAAAGTTCACTTACCAGGAAAGCAGCAATAAAATAAGAAACCATGGAATATTAAGACAGAAACAAAAACAAAATAATCAAAATATGGTAAATACAATAGATTTTCCTTCTTTTTCTGGAAATTTTTAAATTGTCTTTAATAAATGAACCAATATTGGTAACAATATCTGAAGTGTTCTAATGTATGTAGAGGAAATATTTAAGACAATTACCCAATGATGGGGGAAGTTGAAGAGAAATATGGTTGCAACGGGAAATTAGTACACTTCACTGAAACTGCTAAAATGTTGTTATCGGTTGTGATTAGTTATAACTTATAAAGGGAAAGTGGAAGATTTATTCTTTTAATGATGAGAAAGTTCTATGTTTTTATTCAACCGATGAGTACATGAATCTACACCTGACATAGTACCACAGACACACACAGTCTCAAAGTTAATTTCCTTATTTTATATTGTACTAGAGTTATAAAAAATTAGCCATTAAAAATGAGAATTAAGCCGGGCGTGGTGGCTCACGCCTGTCATCCCAGCACTCGGGAGGCAGAGGCAGGAGGATTGCTGAGTTCAAGACTTGCCCGGGCTACATAGTGAGCTCAGAGCCAGCTTGAACTACAAAGCGAGACCCTGTCTCAAAAAAAAAAACGTGAGAATTAACTTGTGTCATATACTGGTACAAATTCCCCAGTGCTGTGCGGGACTGTGAGCTGTATATAAAATGTACCAATAAAGAATTCAACTTAAAAAAAATTAGCCATTGTTGGGAACTAAGTGGAACATAGATGGGTTTTCTCTACTATCTTTGCAACTCTCTGAATTTTTAAGTATTTCAAAATAAAGTTTTTAAAGTGAATTTAGTATATCCCATTAAAATATGAATGCAAGGAGTAGATGTTTTTCAAAATGAGATTTTTTTTTTTGAGATAGGGTTTCACTTTTGTAGTTCAGGCTGGCCATGAGCTCACTATGGAGCCCGGGCAAGCCTGGAACTCAGCAATCCTCCTGCCTCTGCCTCCCGAGTGCTGGGATGACAGGCGTGAGCCACCACGCCTGGCACTGTGGTATGTGGTACTGATTGCTGGTGGGCGTGAGTCTCCACGCCCAGCATTGTATGTGGTTACTGGGGATCGAACTCAGGACCTTGCGCTTGCGAGGCAGGCGCCGGAACCACTGAGCTAAATCTCCGGGCCAAAATGAGATATTTTAATTAGGGCTTCTTTGGGTGCAAGTGATAGATACCTGAAGCTGACCAGTTGGAATAAGTCAGAAATGAATTACCTGACACTGCTAAGTTTTTGTCCTCGCTGTAGATTGGTCTCATTTACCTTACAGTAGTCGTATCTCTCCCAGTAACATGCTGGGGAGTAACAATCTCCTCAAGATCCAAGGAACCAAGGGTCTCTCCATCTCTCCTAGTGTCCAGATGCAGCCCCCCCGGCTAGGAAATCTGGCTTGCCTGGCTTACCCGGGCATCCATTCCTGAACTAATGACTGTGGCCTGGAGGTAGGGTACCGTGGTACTCACAATACCACTACAGAGTGCCCAGTGCCTTACAGGGATCACAGAAGTGACAGGAGGATTCATGTGCCCCACAGAAGTGGACCCACACAGTACAGATGCTCCTCAAATCAAGAAGGGACTCTGCTCGGATAAACTCATGTAGTTGAAAATAGCCTAAGTAAAAAATGCATTTAAGAGCCAAGTGGTAACGTGCCTACCTTGGAAGCACAAGGGCCTGACTTCAATCCCTACTACTACTACAAAAAAAAAAAAAAAAAGGCATTTACTATACCAAGTTTACCAAATATCCTAGCTTTGCCACTTTAATATGCTTTAGCACCTAAATTAGCATCCAGTTAAGCAAAACCGTCTAACATAAGGCCAGTTGTGTAATAAAGTGCTGCATATTCATGTAACTCATCGAATACTATACAGAAATGAAAAACAGAATTGTTACATAGGTATGCTTTCATGTCACTGCGTAGCCCAAAATTTTGAGTCTAAAACGTATAAGGCAGGAACTTCTGTATGTGCCTTTTTTGACTGGTTTATTGCAGTTAGCATAAGGTCCATCCACATAACACAATACCGCAGAATTTCTGCCATCTGAGGCTGAATGAGGTTCTGTGGTACTGACGAGCCCCACTGGCCGTTTTCTTTCAGCCAGTGATGGATACTTGCGCTGCTTCTGCACCTCAGCCACCGTGAACAACGCTGCCGTGAAGGCGGGTGCAGGAGAGTGACAGTACTTGCAAAGAAGAGAAACTGCACGAAGGAACATGAATCACCACCTCGAAGCATTAGGAGCTTAGACACCAGGAACCACAGACAGCAGCACCAAAGCTGGTCCCGATCCACAAGGTGAACCAGCAAGTCTCAGGGACTTATCTGAGTCCAAACAGCATCTCGGGACTTTGATAAACTTTTGTGAAAACGCAAATTCCCTTTTCAAATTTGGAAACCCTATCAGGATAGCATGGATATAAACATAAATCATTCAGTCTCTAGTTAGAAGAAAAATAAAAAGGAAAACCATAGAGAATCGTGTTCCCCTCATGGACCAATTTTCGGATAACACAGATAGGAATGAGATAACCAGAGAGAAACACAGATTTTATCAGACAGATAAAGAGTCAGAACTTCATTAACAAAAGAAAGAAACCAGTGGAAGAGTGTGATGAATGCAAGCCTCTGCCGCTGACAGCAACGTTTCAAAGACGACGGGGTGTTGACCCAAGTTTAATTTTTGCGTCTCACAGCAACTTGCACCAAGATGGAAAATGCTCCAGGACCACAGCTCGCGTGGGGAGCCTGGGTGGGCTCTTTGCCAGCAGCAGGGCTGCTGAGAGCCGAGGTGGGGGACTCGCACTGCGTCCTCAAGCCTCCCGGGGGTGGGGCAGCTACAAAGCGTCTCACTTTACAGAGTCACAGCCGACGAGACCAAGGACCTTCTCCTCGCTGCTGTTTTGTCTTCTTTTACGGTTCTTTGCAAATGCCAGCAAAGATAGAAATTGTGCCCAACTGTTGCACAGCTACAGGCCGCCATCTACACCCATCGCCTCCTGCATCCCCGCAGTCCTGCGAAGAGGTTGCTGTGACCACGGAGGAGGGCAGCGGAGAAGAGTCGCAAGGCGCCTAACTCCAGGGGCCGCAGCCTGCGCGTGTGCCCTGAAGCCTGCAGTCTAAGGCCCAGGCTGGCTTCTGTGGCCCGATACAAGCGGATCGACTTCCCCGCCTGCACCCAAGTGGCACTGTCGTGGCGGGGGGAGTCCCCTGAATGTAGTCCCCGCTATGCGGTCTTCCTGCCAGAGGCAAGCCGAGGCTCCAGTGGTTTGCTGCTGGTTGTCAAAACAGAGCTGAACAGCCGGGCGTGGTGGCTCACTCCTGTCATCCCAGCACTCGGGAGGCAGAGACAGGAGGATTGCTGAGTTCGAGGCTTGCCTGGGCTACATAGTGAGCTCAGGGTCAGCCTGAATTACAAAGCGAGACCCTGTCTCAAAAAAAAACAAAAAAACAACAACAAAAAAAACAGAGCTGAACAGTCTGACTCACAGGGCGATTTGTTTTGAATGTGGCTTCTGCGCCCACTGCTAAGTCATTTCTAAAGTGGGCCACAGGCTGGGAACGGCCTGAGCGACGTCATGATCGGCCCCGCGACCTGCCCCGGGACGGAGACCTGGGCGCCGAGGCTGCGCTGCCCCCACCGCACACACCGCGGAGCCGCTTTCCGCTTTTTATCTGTGCGAGCAGCTGCCTCATGCGCTCTCGCCTTTCGGGCCGAGCGGCCAGCTTTCCACTCTGGGCTCCAGCACTGAGACAAAGAGTTGGCCTCCCGAGTCATGCCAGAGCTTTTTTTTTTTTTTTTTCCCTGCCTTTCGGCATCATTGTTTTTAATGGAAACCTGATTCACTTGTCACCAAAAAACACAACAGAGTGCTGCGTCCGAGGGGCGAAACCAAACCTGTCTCCTGGGTCCGGTTTCAGGGGTGATCAGCCCCGTGTGCAAAGTGAGCTTCCGGAGAGGCCAGGCCGGCGGCCCTTCCCGGGGAAGCGATGGGCTTCTCCGAGGCCCCACGGGGCTCAGCCTGTCTACCGGGGAACATGCCTCTCTACCTGGAAGCTGACGGTCGAACTGTAAGGTGGGAAGGAACGTAGGAACTCTTCATCCGTTTTTATAGTAAGAATTAAATGAACGAGGAGCGCGAGTCAAACACCCTGGCACCCAGGAAGGACTGCGAGGTGGCGAATGGGAGGGGGCTCTGGACCTCACGACGCGGCTGAGAAATCTGCTCTGCTGCGGCCAGGCTGGTGAAGCGGGGGTCCCCTGACCGCCAGGGACTCCACTTCCGCCGCCCAGAGCGGGCAGAAAGGGCCGGAAGAGTGTCTCCTCGCGGGGCCGCCGCGAGCAGTCGGTGGGGTGACCCACGGGGAGCACGGTGCTCCTCCCGCCTCCTCCCAGCTCCCTGGCCTGGAAGTTTCCTCCCGGGCGCCTCCCGGCTCAGGGCTGAGCGAGCAGCCTGACGTCAGAGCAGGAGGTCCGGAGCCTTCTCGGCCCGGGAGCCAAAAGCCACTTTGGAGCTGCGCTCAGGATTTTCTGGACTGAACTTTGCGACGGTGTTTTTCACAGGTTCCCTAAAGGGCCGGCTGACCACGGGAGTGAGCGCCAGGTCTGAGAGCAGCGGTGGCAGGCTGGTGAGGAGGCTGGCAGGACGGCGTCGCGCTGAGCTTCTGAAGCCGTCTGCCTCCCACTCCTGCCACAACAAGCGGCCACAAGTTCGGTGGGTTAAACACGGCCTGATCACTAACTCGCAGCCTGTGTGGGGTCCAGGTCCAGGTGGGTTCACTCCAGCACTTTACTTAGGGTCTTGCAAAGCTAAAATCAAAGGGTCGCCCAGCCTTGGCTCTGGGGAAGGAGCGATTTTGGTCCTCAGTGTCATGCCAATTTTGGCAGAATTTAGGTCTTCCTCACATAGTTGTCACACTGATACCCTTGTGTCTTTGCGGGCTGTTGGCCAGGGGTCATTTCCAGCTTCTGGAGGCCTCGACTCCATTGGTCTGTGGTCTTGTCCATCTTTTTTTTTTTTTTTTTTTTTTGAGACAGGGTCTCGCTTTGTAGTTCAGGCTGGCCCTGAGCTCACTATGGAGCCCAGGCAAGCCTGGAACTCAGCAATCCTCCTGTCTCTGCCTCCCGAGTGCTGGGATGACAGGCGTGAGCCACCATGCCTGGCATTATGGTATGTGGTATTGATTGCCGGTGGGCATGAGTCACCGCACCCAGCATTGTATGTGGTTACCGGGATCGAACTCAGGACCTTGCGCTTACGAGGCAGGCTCTAGAACCACTGAGCTAACCAGGTCTTGTCCATCTTTAAAGGCAACATGAGGACATCAACTCTTCCTCTTGCTCTAAACTCCCCTGGCTTCCTTGTGCTGCAGCTCTCTGGCTGGCTTTTGCTCCTCTTTTACGCTAAGCACTCCTGGGACTATACTGGACCTACACAGCTAATCCAGGATACACTCTTCATTCAAAAGTCGACTGATGGGCCGGAGGGTTTGCTCAGTGGTTCTGGCGCCTGCCTTACAAGCACAAGGTCCTGAGTTCGATCCCCGGTAACCACATTATAATGCTGGGCGTGGAAACTCACGCCCACCAGCCATCAATACCACATACCACAGTGCTGGGCGTGGTGGCTCACGCCTGTCATCCCAGCACTCGGGAGGCAGAGACAGGAGGATTGCTGAGTTCGGGGCCTGCCTAGACTACATAGTGAGCTCAGAGCCAACCTGAACTACAAAGTGAGACCCTGTCTCAAAAAAAAAAAGTCAACTGACAAATTACACCTGCAGCGTCTCCTTTGCACCTAACGTACAGTCTCGGGTCTGACAGGGGCACAGATGATGGGCTTCCAGTCTGTGTACCGAGCGCACAGGCTTTGGCAGTGAGGTTCATCCTGGCTGGCCAAGGTCAGACCACCTGCCGAGGCAGAACAGCAGCTCCTGCAGCGCCAGCAGCTGTGACTCTTTACGCTCACCCTAGTGCGGTGTGAAATAATTACAGCAGACCCAAAAGAACTTTGCTTCGGTCCTAGCTCTGCACCCCCAAACCACAAAAACAGCTGCCAAGTCATTTAAAGTCTCCCGGTTACTTTATCTGTAAATCCAACATGCTGGGGGAGGAGCCCGGCCCTGGACGAGCGCTTAGGGGTGATTTCCCCCGGGCCCCTCCACGGGTGATTGCGAGGCTTCCCCAGTGGGCTGCTGTCCAGGGGTGCCCTCTCCACCTCAGACCGGGTGCACAGTCGAGGACTCGGGCCCTGCTGGGCCTGCTGGCAGGGGGTAAACCGTGAAGACCCCTTCTGTCCACCCTGCCTGGTCAGCGGTCCTTTTCTGCTCCTAGTCTCTCCCCTGCCTGCCTGGCCCACCCATGACCCATCCACCTGCAGGCGCCTTCTGCTCGGAATCCCAGACAGTGACCTGTCCCCCGGTGTGTGGATTCGCACTGACAGCTGGCCTCACTCGGTGCCGTGCCGGGGGGCGACAGAACGGGGCGTGCTTTCCCCCCGCAGCTCGCCACGAAAGCTCCTTCCGTGTCGCTGCGCGGCCTCCCGCACCCGGCAGACGCGCTCCCCGCCCCGCGGCGCCCCTCCCAGAGGCCCCCACGGTGCCGGAGCTGCGGGCCCCTGCACTCCGCGCTCTTCCGTGACAGGTGTGCGGCTCCCGGGGGGGGGGGGGGCTGGCTCCTGCCAGGTGCCGGGGACGCAAAGAGGAGCCAGACCAGGCTGCGGGCCAGCCGAGGCGGCGACTGCTCCTCCAGTGGGGTGACTCATTCCCTCCTCTGGTACTGACGGGAAACCTTTCTTCCTTCTTGTAATCTCCTATGTTCCTCACAAGGAAACCGGGAGATGAGTTTAATGACCTTTACAGAGAGAGAAACCCCGGCGGGGGGAACACGACCTTTCGAGTAAGGCCCCAGGAAGCGAGGGCCAGAGTTCAGGCCCGACTGCAGCTCAAGGCCGTGTGTGTCTCTCATCCCACACAAAGGTAGCTGCTGACAGGGCTCAGAAAAGGGCTGAGAAAAGAGCCTGTTTCTGGGGGTGTGTTAAAGGCCGCACTGCCGCAGGACTTCACAGGGGTAAAGCGCCTGTGGACAGCCTGTTGCGCTGCTCCCGTAATCACCGTACTTTAAACTCTCACTACTTTAATACAGATTTTTGAAAAGCTCTGATCATCGATAAGCTATTCTGCGAAGAACTGGCTTCTCTCCGGGAGGAAAAGCTCCCCGTGGCTGCTGTCCCAGGCTGCCTTCAGGTGCACGTCCCGAGCCCGGTGCAGACGCCACCCGATGCTCACAGCCGCGGAACAGGCCCGGCCGAGAAAGTGTGCGGTCTGTGCACAGAACCCTCCGAGTGCTGTTGGAAGTGCTGGTGCTCCTTCGGTGACCCGCGCACGCCTGCGTCTACAGCAGCGCAGTCTACATGAGCGGACTCCTGGGGGCAGCCTGACGCCCAGTGGATGAACGAAGAAAGAAATGGGGATTTTATACACGATGGAGTGGTACTCTGCCGTAAAGAAGGACAAACTTGAGTCATCTGTAGGAAAACAGGTGCAGCCTGAGAACACAATCTTAGGTGAAATAAATGGGGGGTTAAATACTTGCAGTATTTCTCTCATATGAGAAACCCAGAGGGTAAACAAGGAGCACAGGGGAGGACAGATACTCGGGAGCAGAACGTGTTCAGATGGGAAGGGGACCGACCAAGGAATAGGGGCAAATGAAGGAAGGGAGAAGGAAAAAAGAAATACAGCTTCTGCAAGTGGGGAAGGGAAGAAGAGCTGAAGGAAGCAGAGGAATGGAAAGACACAATTAAGATATATTCGGCACAGGTGCAGATTCCCTCTGATGCATACGACCGAGATGTGTGACAAATACGCACTAGTGGGCCGGAGATTTAGCTCAGTGGTTCCGACGCCTGCCTAGCAAGCGCAAGATTCCTGGTTCGATCCCGGCAACCACACACAATGATATGATCTTGGGCATGGTGACTTATGCCCACCAGCAGTCAGTACCACACCCCACAATGCTGGGCGTGGTGGCTCACGCCTGTCATCCCAGCACTCGGGAGGCAGAGGCAGGAGGACTGCTGGGTTGGATGCAGGCTTGCCTGGGCGCCATAGTGAGCTCTGGGCCAGCCTGAACTACAAAGCGAGACCCTGTCTCAAAAAAAAAAAAAATGCACTAGTAAAAAATAAAGGTAAAGAATTTTAAAATGCTCGTGTTTCAGTGGGGCGTTTAAGGATCAGAGTCCCGGCTGGACATTCAGAAGCCCGCGTCTCCGCCCCGCCGGCTGGGAGGGAGGCGCTAGGCCTGTGTCCGCAGATCCCCGTGGCCGGCAGGGGAAGGGAGCCGGATGCAATGGTCGCCCACGCCCCGCCCCTCGCCTCTCGTTTCCAGGCGTGTGCGGCTTCGGGAACCTGGGAGGTGCGCGCGGGGCTCCGCGGCGGGTCCCGACAGGCACGGCCGTCCAGCCTGTGCTTCTCCCTTTGTTTCTGAGTATACTCTCCTTCCCCGCCCTTCTTCCTTTCTGGGGCCTCGTGAAAAACCCAGCGATCCCGGTAGACCCCAGAGGCCCTGCCCACGCGCTTTGCCTCTGCCCCCTGAGAGGCTGCCAGCACAAAACCTTCCCTGGCAGACGGTTGACGAGACAGAACTGGCCTGCTGGCTGGTTCCGGCACTCTCTTTCCTTGCCCTGACCGAGCTTCAAAGCGCAAACAAGGAGGACTGAATCTTCTCCCGCCACACTGGGCCGGGGCCAAGTCGGAGCCTCACTGCTTTCAACCTTGGCAGTCAGTCCAGCTCCTGCAGATCTGAGTTTGGTGCAATCCCGGGAGAGAACCCGAGCGTCGCAGGGAGATCCGGGCCCTCAGCGAGGGCCTCTTCCTGCCTGGGCCGGGTCGGCCTCACTCGGCGAACCCCCACGCCCTTGGCCCTCCTCTCAGGAAACTCTGAGCACCTGCTGCGTGGCCAGCCGGGCATCCACAGCACTCAGAGGGCAGAGGCACCCGCTCAGCCCTTCCACAAAGGGGGAACCAAAAGCCCAGCTTGGTGGGGCTTCGTGCTAGTTCTGAGCGGTGCGTGACAAGTTCCGCATCCTACCAGTTCAGCCGGGGAGCGGGGCCTCTCCACGCCTGTTCGACCACCTGAGTGGCAATGCCCAAGTGTGCCTCCCCACCCACTGGGCTCAAGGCGTGTCGGTCCTTGGCTTCGGCCAAAGGCCAGTGGAATTCATTTCAAGACTGTCACTGGGCACTCGGAGGCTTTAAGTGCAGTCATTTTTAATTCACGAGATTCAAAGGAGACTGAAACGGCTGGCTCCGGCCTTAAGAGACTGGCCTGGGAACCGGGGAGCAGAAGCCTCGGGAAGGAGGGAGGAGCGGGCCTCAGCTGGGCAGGGAAACTGGTGACTCACCCTGAGCCCCTGGGTGGGGCCCGAGACAGCGGATGCTTCTGTTACTCTCCTGGGCGGGGCTACCTGCTCCTGCGGGACAGGTTGCATTAGGATTTTGGCAGGAGTTTAACTGGCAGCTCTTTCTTCTTGGGTTTTTCCAAGGACTTTGGGGAAAGAGCTGAGCAACAAGACAAGCCCGAGACACAATAGGAAGAAATGAGGAGCCTGGGAGGACGCCCCCTCAAGTGGGCAGCAAGTCCAAATAAAGATGTCTCTCAGGGAGCTAGCTGGGCCCTCGGGCCGCACAGGACCTACGGACTTGGGCCCTGAATTTGCTCTGGAGCTCAGACCTGGCCGGAACCCTGCCGCGCTGGCGTCTTCCAGGAACTGCTAGCAGCCGACAAGGGCCTCAGGCTCGGCCGCCCTGACGTTAGCTCCTCTCCACCCTGTGCCTCGGAATCCTCCATGGCGCAAAGGGTGATGGTAGAAGACACCTAGAGGGTTGTGAGGGTCGACGAATCAAGACATACGAAGCCCCTAGAATGAAGTGTGGCTTCAAAAGCGGTCAGCCGGTAGCACAGCGAAGGAGAAGGTCAAGGATCAAGTCCAGAAACTTGTGCTTCCTAGTCAAGCTGCCCTACCATGCCCACTATGCCCCTGCCCAATAAACCAGAGCTTCTTAGATGCGAATGGCACCCAAGTCACCCGGGGACACCTGGGGCTTCCTGTCAAGAGCAGACCGACCTGGCAAACCTGGAAGAGCCAGGGCCCTCTCTGTGCTCCCTGTCGGTGCTGAGCTTTGGGTTCGCAAACGGGGGTCCCAGGGAAGCAGCTGGCGCTGGCCACATCCACAGACCTTCTGGCAGATACGCTTCCTGGAGAGCACCCTGACCGAGGCCTTTCACTGACCTCTGGAGTGGGGTTAGAGCCGCGGTTCCTAGTCTGTGTGTCATTAGGGAAAAGATGAAAAGAGACTTTCAAAGTGATAGTAACTTTGTGATCAACGCAGCTCATAATTTTCATTATTTTCCTTGCATCTCTTCAGTGCTTGTCCTGGGTATCCCTACATTTCATAGAAACAGTCATTCTCTTGAAAAATGAGAAGTTGAAAGCTGGGCCTGGTGATGTAGGCCTATAATCCAGCACTCTAGGAGGCTGAGGCAGGAGGATTGAAAGTTCGAACCTAGCCTGGGAAACTTAGCTCCTTAGCAAAATCTTGTCTCGAAATGAAAAATAAAAGAGGATAGAGACATAGCTCTGTGTGAAGGC